>AWOL01S0031121.1:79765-119421 GCA_000715115.1 Nicotiana otophora
GAAAAAAACAGAAAATTGAAGTTAGAGGGGTTGGAGTTAGATGTGAGGGTTGATGGAATTTTTGGAAAATATTTTTCTAACTTTTTCCAGGGAAGTTGGGAAAATGACTTTCGTGAAAACATTTTGCAAATTTTTTTTGCAACCAAACAGCAAAAAATTACCAAACACACCCAAAGTCTCAATAAAATCAAGTCCAAGGTTTTGAGTAAAACCTTATGAAACTAACCGCGCTTTATATTTCTTTAAACTGCTATCTGCGTTAGTTTTTACTCGAAAAATCCACTTTGAGTCCACAACATTTTACCGGAAGGAGGAGGCAATTATCAGAAAATAAAAGGAGACAATTGGCTTATTGAAATATTTTTCAACTACGGCTTTAAATCGTGGAAAGATTTGAGAAACCTCATACTTCTTTTTTCATTGGATATAGTTATACATACTTAGTGAAATGATCAACAAGGATTAAATAATATTGAAACTCATCAACTGAAGTGATAGCATCCTAGGAAGCTCAACTCTATTCAAGGACAAAGTTGGAATTTTGAAATCTCAAAGAGTGTCTTTAACAAGATGTCAAGTTAAAGAGTTACAAAACAAGATCATCTCACTTCAAGTGCAAATAAAGAAGTTTTTAATTGGGAGGAAGAGCTCAAGGATAAAGGATCTGAATTGGCTAGGTATTACAATTATCTTATGACCCAAATTTATATCCAAGAAGAGCAGGATTGGATCCCAAGAGATATCCTTTGAAGAAGCTCCTAACCAGTCCACTTTTGGACCTATTTGACACATAAAATGTGTTCAAACTTGTAGCCCAAAAAGTTCTACATGAAGCCACGCTTTTATCACATAAAAATAACTTACTTGTTGTCCAAGGAAGGTTCAATAAGCGTGTTAGAAGTTGAGTGCAAGATTGGTTTGGCATTTTCAAGATTCTATCCTAGATTGATTTTAACTTATTTCCATATATTTTTGTTGCTAGATTTATTGTTTTCCTAGGTAGCTAAGGTTATGTTTTCCTTTTTCTAATATTGTTGAAGTTACTTTCCAAAATTAACTTGGTTTTTGTTTCCTAGTATTTTTCTTTTTTTTTTTTCTAAGGTAGTTAGACTTTTTGTTCAAAGTAGTTTAGAACTTTATTTCCTTATTTTTAGGCTCAATTTCGTGACCCTTTACCTATATAAAGGGGTATCTTTATTATTTTTAGATTTAGATTGTTGCAGACTATTATAAAACAAATTGTGAGACCTTTCTTGCACTCTTGTATGTGGCTACTCTTGGATTTATTCTTCAACCTTCAAGACTCAACGTAAGGTGATAAGATGAATTCTTCGAAATCGTAGATCACTTCTAGGTATTCAAGAAAGGTGATAAGTGTAGGCTTATTGTTGTTCTTGTTATTCCAAAAGGTCGAACTTCACAATCTATCTCTTGTTTTTAATTCTCTACCAAAGGCGATTAGTTCTTCATTAGGTAATTGTTGTTGTTAGGATTCAACTTCAAGAATAGACTTCTTGAATTCGAAAACTTTTTCTTGAATTCAATCTATCTATAATTTTCATCTTCTTTATCGTTTTCTTATTTTCATTTCGCTTCCGCACATTTATTGATTTTCTTTAGTAATTCTTGGACCCCTATCGTGTTGTTATCAAGTGGTATAAGAGAATATACTATTCAAAATTTTAATCTTGATAATCTTGGGAGGTTCTTGAGCCAAAAGAAAAAAAAACCAAAAAAAATGAAAATCGGCCACAAAAAAAGTGTTATTATTCATTATTATTTTTTAATTCAAGTATTATTTGATTTCCAAGTCAAGAAAGGAAACAAGAAAAGGGGATCCTAGTTCTGGAAGATTAAGGTTTAGCCCTTCACTTTTTTTTTCTTTTTCTAACTCCGTATTCTTATCACAAAGGGTTGGGACTACTAAGATTTATTAATAAATCTAAAGATTAACGACCAAGGGTTGCTTTGAGTGAAAAAAGGAAAAAGAGGTGAGAGCATTAGATAAATACATCCAAATTTGAGAGATACATATTTCTTTCAATTTATGTTCAAGATGTTTCAAACAGGTAGTTATGAATAAAAGAACCGAGCTATGTCTCAACAACTTGAAAAGTTGAATTTACACTATGCCGAATGGAAGAAAGGCGATAGTGTAGTTATTTTTCAAACTAGAGCTTAAGTGCTATCTAAGATTTGTGCCCTTAGAATTTACAAAAGGTTTGGCTATAACATAACTAGTACTTATATTGCTGAGAAATTGAACTTACCTTGTGTGGAGCATATTGAACCCTACATATTGAAAGTAATAAATAAAAATAAAAGTGTATTGTTGCCCTTATCTATTGGAAGGTATGAGGATGAGATCTGGTGTGATGTCAATCCCATGAATAGTTTTCATATCTGGTTGGGAAAGACATGGTATGTCTATAGAAGAGCTTGATATAGCATGGGAGAAAATAGATACTCTTTCGAGGTTAATGGAAGAAACTCATTCTTGGACCTTTGACTCCATCACAAATTGTGAAGATGAAAAGACTGTTAAAGAGAATACGAAAAAATATGAGAGAGAAAAGAATGTGAGGATTAAGGGAGTGCATGTTGACATCCAAGAAGAGGACAAATGAGCAGTTGTGTTGAGTTAAGAGAGTGGTATGTCAAGTGAGGTAAAAAGTGATCTTGAGAGAAAAGAAAAGAGAGAAGGCTATGAGATAGAAAAAGGTCGTAAGGTAGGGAGAGAGCGAGAGAGAGAAAGAGAGAGAGAGAGAGAGAGAGAGAGAGAGAGAGAGAGAGAGAGAGAAAGACGGTTTGGGTGAAGAAAAAAAAATAAAATTAGTGAGATAAAAGAGGCTAAGGGTGAGGAAAAATCTAGTCGTGTGATAAAAGCGAAAGAGAGTGTAAGGAAGAACAAATTTTAGTTACTTCCTAACCCATTAACTCTTTCTTGTTTTAGTTCTTGTGATTTTGGACAATCAAGTATTGAAAGACCTTTTGAAAGGGGAGCAGGACCCAAGAGATGCTGGTAAAAGATCCAATTATATTACAACATGAATTTGGCAAAATTAATTCTTTTTGGATGATGGAAGATAAAAAGATTGGTTAATTTCTTTGTTGTTGAACCTTCTGACTATTTTGATTCTTATTTACAGGTTTATGACATGGAGTTCCCTAAAGTCATCGCTAAACTTGACCCGTAGCATACAAGAATACAAGGTGATGATGTTCCATTAGTAAATAAGTCCAAGTATGGTATGTATAATTGATTAAATCGCATTCTTGGCCTTTCTAGAACACCTAAGATATTTTTGGATGTAATGAACTATACTCATATTTATTATGTTGGTGACTTTATTATTTTTGTAGATGATGATATTCTAATACATATTAAGTCATTAACTGTAATACTAAGTTCAAGCGCAAGACTAATTTGCTTCGTTTTGAAATTGAGTATGACATAGATGATTATATATTTCAACTTGGTGGAAAGAGACATGCAATTTATGAGAATAGGCTTGTGAATGAGTTAAATATTGATTCTTCTCTTATTTAAGTGTCTAATAAGGTTTCATGTGATAAATTGCTAGAATGTGATGTTTCGTGTGTGATGGAGAGTTATTCTTTAAGTCATATTCATTGTGAGCTTGTAAAAGAATTTTCTAGTAGTAAAGAAGATATGCGTTATTATTGTGACACTTGTGATCAAATACTCTTTCATGAACCTATCTATGACTCTTTCTGTGACAGTTTGAGCAATTGTTTAGCATCCACTGATGTTGCGAATATTATTGGGGGAAGTTATAATCATGAGCTTGAATGTATTGAAATTTATATTTTGGAATTTATGGGTTCTTCTAACCTTCTTGAGAATTTATGTGCTTCTTTGAATAACTTACATGTAGAAGAATCCATGGGATTTGTAATTGTAGATAATTGGCTATATCATAAAAGTATCTGATTTGATACATGTGGTAGAGATGCTTGTTATAAATGGATGCATGATCAATCTGTTTTAATTTCTTTGTCATGCACATTTTGGACAACCTTATTGACGAGTTCAAATTGAAAGTTTCATTGCATAGTGCATCTAAGAGAAGTTCTTATTGTACTAATCTAATTAGGAAGAAGTTTTATTGGGGTAATGATGTCTATATGCTTTATAAGGGAGTATTTACACTTGTTAGGATTAATTGGGTTAAGTGGACACATGGTCACTATCTTGATTTATTCCTATCATTTTTCAGATTGATGGATGCCATTTACTAGTACGTGCCTTCTTTTTCTTGCATGATCGAAATTCGAGGACGAATTATCTTCAAGAAGAGGGTGATGTTATCATCCTAGGAAGTTCAACTCTATTCAAGGACAAAGTTGAAGTTTTGGAATGTAACGAACCGATCGGTCGTTTTGAACTCTAGCGTGTTGTTCAGCGGTTTGAAGCTTTGGGTAGTTTCACTTCAGTTATTATGACTTGTACGTGTGTTCGGAATTAAATTTCAGGAAGTTCGGAGTTAATTTGGAAAGAAAATTCTAATTTCGGAAGCCTTAAGTTGGAAGAATTGGCTAAGGTTTGACTTTTGAGTACACGATCTCGGAATCGGTATTTGAAGGTTCCGATAGGTTTGTATGATAATCTCGAACTTGGGCATATGTTCAGGTTGAGTATCGGGTGGTCCAGGAGCATTTCGGCGCCTATTATGGAAGGCTGGCATTTTAGAAGTGTAAGAAATCCTTAATTTTGATTTGAAATGAATTTAGGTGTTTTTGATGTCTGTTCGAAGTTCTAAGCATTGGAATAGGTTCGTATCGTGATTTGTGACTTGCACAAAAAATTTGGAGTCATTCCGGGATGTTTAAGTGTGATTCGGATGCGCTCGACGAAGTTTGAATATTTGAAAGTTTAAAGAAGTATTTCGATCGTCGATTCATAGTTTCGATATTGTTTGGCGTAATTTGAGGCCCCGATTAAGTTCGTAATGTGTTTTGGGACACGTTGGTATATTTGGTCAAGGTCCAGGAAGTCTAGGGTGGATTATAGATGGTTAACATATCGAATTTTGTTAAGGAAGCTGGAGAATTCAGGTTGTTGGTGCAACCGCTTATGCAGAATCTTCATCGCAGAAACAAGGCAGTGAATCGTAGAAGCAGCTGGGAGTGAGCTAGGCAGAGGTCGTAGGTGTGAAGAAATTCCCGCACCTGCGTGATCGCAAATGCGACCACTAGAGCACAGAAGCGGATTTCGCTAGGAAAGGATGGGATCGCAGATGCGGTCGATTTCCGCAGAAGTGGAACCGCACCAGCGGATGAGGCATCACAGAAGCACTGGAGGAGCCGCTGATGCGGTAGGCGACCTAGCCTGGGTTCTCACAGGTGCGAGATTAAAGCCGCAGAAGCGGCTATCGCAGAAGCGATTAGGGTACCGCAGATACGAAAAGGTAGTTGGGTAATTGTTGGAGAGCTTTAAGTGGAGGTTTTCATCATCTATGTCAAGGTAAGAAATTCCTACATATTGTGAGTTAAATACATGGTTTATATGTGGATTTGAATATGGGATTTAGTAAAAATTAGGGATTTTGGTAGAAAACCTAGAAATTGGTATTTTTGGAATTTGACCACGAAATTTGACATGGAAATTAGAATAAATTATATATTTGAGTTCGTAGTATTAAGGGTAAATTTTATCTTTGGAAATATTCGGATTCTGGGCACGTGGGCCTGAGGGTTGATTTTATTGACTTTCCGAAAGAAGTTGGGGATTTTTATAAATTGATTAATTATGGGTAATAGAGTATATATTTATGGATTTGCACATTTGTTTGACTATTTTTGGAGAGACGGACATCGGTTTGAAGTGTTCGAGTGGCGTTGGAGTCGGCTATGGAAATTCGGAGCGAAGTAAGTCTCATGTCTAACTCTGTAAGGGGAAAACTACCCCTAGGTGATGTATTTGATATGTGCTACTTATTTTGGGGGCTACGTATACACAAGGTGATGAGAGTCCGTACGTAGCTAGATTCATGTTATATCCAGGTAGACGTAGGTTCTCGCCAAGCTATAACTGTACTATTTAAGTTGTCTCTTGCTTTCTAAATTCCTTTATTTTACATTGCGACTTGAGTCTAGACTTGTGTAGGGTGATATACTTGCTATTATAGAGATTCGACGGGCTTCATGATTAGCCGCAAAATAATTGTACTCCTCTTACTAATTTCTCCTGCATTATGCGTTTTCATCGAAAGGTTCCGCACTTTTCACTTGGACTCACTCCTTTTTGAGTTGGATTTCATCTTAGTGGCTCATTTTCTAATACTCCTGCAATTAAGCATATTTCATCAATTTTTTGGAATACTTTTGGACTAAAACGAGAGCTAAAAAGCGCTAATAAGTAGTCAAAATATCCACTTATCAACTATCCCAAACTTAAGCGTTTGCTTGTCCTCAAGCAAATAAGGTATATCCCACCTCCACAAGATAAGAGCTATTGCAGCTAATCTACGGTGTATCAAACACACATCAATTGGGACCAACAATTACCCACAACACTTATGGATTATCAACAAGGCAATGATTTGAAGTTTTAAGCACATATAGTTCTAATGTGACACTTGACCATCAAGAGTTGACTTTATTTATCAAGAAAGCTTGCTCTTTCATGTAGGTCATTGTGGATCCCAAACTCCTCCTCCTCTACTCTCCGTTTGAACCTCACTTAAGAATGTAGCACTCAATTCAAAGTTTTGTGAAAGGTTCGCTCATCTCTCTCAAAAGAATGTCGCAAGTACGACTCAAGTATCATAGGCTTGTCCCTCATGTAAATCACCACTCACTTGGTTTGAAATAACGTAGGCTTTTTCGGAATGTAATGAAGGCTTTTGGACTAAGGTTGGATATACTAGGATAGAACGGGTTCATCTTTCCTTAAGCACTCCATTTTCTCTTATCGGCTCATGCTATGCCACTTTTAGGAGGCATTTTCTTTCCCATAGGGGGTTAGAGAGACTTAGCATCACTCATTCTTGGCCATGATATTCATTTCCTCCTTCTTTGTTTTCTCCATGCTTTGCATCAATACCATTATTTGAAATCCCTTTAAATTTTCAACTTATTCACTTTCTTTTTGCATTTTTTCTTTCTGTTGTTCTTTCTTTTTCTTGCCTTCCCTTTTCTTCATTTATTTTCTCTTTTTGTGCCTTGATACTTTTTTCAAACTCCTCGTTTGTCCCCCAAACTTATGTTTTTGCCAATTAATTCTCCAGAGTGTTAAGGAAAGCTCGGGTGCCAAGAGAGGGTCACTTCAAAACGGGTAAAAGCTTGTAACATGTTATCAAATGAGAAAGGTTTTAGTCTCAAATGGGTTAAATAGGGATAACAACGTTGGTGGGTCATGGAAATTTTCAAGCGGTCCAAGGAGAGTTTACAGTCACTTCTCAAGCCAAGCAAAACTTAAAATATTTCCTAGAAACACATTCGGGACAAGTTCTAGACCATTTGCACGGGTACTTGGACGTGCAAGAAAATCATATCACCTCTCACACAGCTGAAATGTTAAAAAGGATAGAGTCGAGGGCCCACAACGACTATATTCAAGATTGACAATCACTATGGCTCGACTAAACCATTCGATGATTGCCTAAGTCAACGCAACAGTCACAAGGTCGCTAATTAGAGACACTTCTTTCTCGAGAAACTTGTTTTTAACCATAAGCACGTAGTTAAGTGTGCTAGTACCAAGTGAAGCATGTTTGACTCTTTTATTCATTACTACTACTATTCTTACCTAAACATCAAAAATGGACTCAATCCCTTAAGAAGGTTATCACGCCATCCATCGTTGGGAACAATCACCCGGTTCACACAAAAACTACCTTTGGAAAGAACCATGGCATTAAGAAAACCAAAGGCCAATTGACTGCTAAAAACATAGAAAGAAGCTACAAAATTAAACATAGACTAATAAGAAAACATAATAAAGAAGCTACAAAGAAAGCTACTAAAGACATAAATAAATGTACATACTGAGAGGGGAAAAGATGGAATATATACATCAATAGAGAAAGAGGGAAGAATATATACATAGATAAAAGGAAAGTGGAAAATGTTATCAGTTATTACAAACCAAATGTCAAATATCCAAATATCAAATAAACTTCACCCTCTGAATAAAAATAAGCATTGTCCCCAATGCTTAACAAAATAAGAATAAGGAAAGGTAAGAGTAAAGAGGACTCCCTATGTGGCGTTGGACATCTCTGTATCCATAGCAGTGTCACCACCCTCGGTCTCCTCTAACTGGATCTCATTATCTACGGCTTTAGGAGTAACTGGGTTGGTGAACATCTGGCGCACCGCCTCAGCAGTGTCGGTAGCTATGTCTAGCTTTTCAGACTGGCCAGCTGGTACTGATGGTGTGGTTGGATCTACTGGTGCTGCTGGGTCTGTCCCCATCAGCATGTCAAATGGAAGGTCATCAGCTGCTGCTATCTTAGTCACCTCTCTTATCAGTCTGTCAATTGATTTCTTGGACGCCTGAGATTTATTCATTTTCTTTACTTGCTTCCCGAACTCATCAATCACTATGCCATGTGCTACCAGGGTGTTCATGATGGTGGTTTGGTTTTCTAAGATCTTTTTCAATGTGTCCCCCTACTGTCGAAGGAATCTGGGGTGCCGAGATAGATGACTGTGCTGCAATAGCACTGGATATGTCAGTCAGCTTTATAGTGGCTGTCTGCATCCAATTATTGAGGCTCGCCAGTATTTAGGAGACGTGCAGCGCATATAGTGGATGAGCAGGCATGGGCACCAGCTTTAAAACCGATGTGGAAGGCACTAATGCTGAGGACCTCAAGAAAGAGGTGGAGGCATAGATGCTGCATAGTTAGAAGGAATTGCTGAAGTAGATGGCATGTCAATTGTCCTAGCAGCTACCCCGACAGGCTCAACAGACTGGCCTGCAGTAGTAGAGGGCTGACCCTGTTCTTTGGGTTTCCACCTCCATCCATGAATACCACGAGAAAGGCTTCTTCGCGTTCACCTTCCTGTGAAAATCCCTTGGTTCCACCCCCGCATCTGTGAGGTACTCAGTGATAGTGTGGGGATGCGGGTAGGAGGTGACACCCTGCCTGGGAACCAAGGACATGTTGACCGACATCACGACACCCACATTGATTGGGTACCGGGCCATGATCGAGGCGACTAGCACTGCTCACGAGATTGGTAGATTTGTTTGATTCTGGCATGGGTCTATTTTGCTACACATAAATGTCTGCCATCCCTTTACCTCAAAATTCAGGGTGTTCCGCTGAATTGGAATCCCTGCTGTGATCCATGGTGGCGGTGGTCCCGGAGCTGCCAGAAGCTCAGCTAGCCATGGCCGAGTTGCATCGCCTAAAGCCAGCTTTTCTAAGTATTGCATTGGCTCCACATCCTCTAACCTTAGGTATGTGTTCATGGTGGTTTGGTCAAACCTCACTTTCAAGTTCCTCACTTTCGTCACTTTGGTCCCCTTCTTGCTGTGTGCCACGTTGGCATAAAATTCCTGGACCAAGTTCTCTTTGGCATCCACTAAACCTTGAGTGAACCATTTCTACCTTTTTCTTTCCCGAAATTATCTTAACACATTAGGGTTGAATCTATCCAAATCTTTCAACACAAACTGTCGTTCAAGAGTAAGCGATCTCTGCGGCCACCACTCTCGGAACCTATTAAATGCAGTCACGCTCACAAACCTATCTTCCCAAACTTACCTCTTCTTTGACCTCTCCAGGACAGTAACTCTGGTATCACCCCCCGGCCATCATCTGGGATCTCATCCACCTTAATTGTAGTGTCCTGTGTGTCGTGTGCACGTGTATATAAATGCTCTGAAGCCTGATTATTTCCTTCCGACCCCTCAGAAGTACTCTCAGAAGAGGTAGGCTCATTTCTCAATCGGTATCTGTCCTGGGGCAGTTGTGGTTGTGATTGCACAGTAGGCTGCCTTTGCACTAATTCGCCCTCCGATGCTTCCCTAGATGGAGCATATGAACTTGATTCGGAGGGCTCCGTCTGTCTACCTAGGTATGTTGTTGCCTTCTTATTGATCAGTTTTTGGCGGGCGAGGGGTAAGGTTCTTTTGCCTCTGCCTCTAGAAGGTTCACCCCTCCCCTTTGATGTATCACCACGACCATGTGATCTAACCATATTCTGCACAAAATAGCAGTAAAAATTCAGTTCTAGTTAAGTGCAGGTAAGCAAAATATTTTAAGAAACAAAATATGTGGCAGGTTGGGGAAGTGCGGTCTGCACATTTGTGAGTGCAGCCGCAGAAGGGATTGTGCAGACTGCACAATTTGAAAGCACAGCCGCAGTGATGATTCTTCGGTCCACACAATTTTAAGTGCGCCCGCACATCTGAAGTGCGGTCTGCACAATTTTGGGTGTGCCCGCACATTGAAACTTCAAAAATGACAACTCTCTGAAGACAGAGAATTGCTTGATCTGCGGCCGCACACACTTTTCTGCGATTGCGGTTCAATTTATGTGAACCGCACAATTTTGAGTGCGGCCGAACATTTAAACTTCAAAAATGACAACTCTCTGAAGACAGAGAATTGCTTGATCTGCGGCCGCACACACTTTTCTGCGATTGCGGTTCAATTTATGTGAACCGCACAATTTTGAGTGCGGCCGAACATTTAAACTTCAAAAATGACAACTCTCTGAAGACAGAGAATTGCTTGATCTGCGGCCGCACACACTTTTCTGCGATTGCGGTTCAATTTATGTGAACCGCACAATTTTGAGTGCGGCCGAACATTTAAACTTCAAAAATGACAACTCTTTGAAGACAGAGTATTGCTTGATCTGCGGCCGCACACACTTTTCTGCGGCCGCGATTGAATTTCTGCGAACCGCACAATTTCAAGTACGGTCAGCACAATCATTCTATACCAAATGCCCTAGCCTACTGATCTATGGACCACAAAATTCCTTGTGCGACCGCACAATCCAAAAGCAATCGCCAGTAAACTTATGGTTTCTAATTCATGCAAAATTTAGACATGGTAGTAGCAATTTAGACATGATACACAGTTTACCCATCCCCAAATAGCAAATAGAAAGTTTCCCACACAAATTTAAGCTCACATGATGAAGAATTTGACATTACGCCTAAAAATAACTAAACTAATTATGAACCAAATTAAGAAAATTGAAAAATTTAAAGTTGAATGGAACATACCAGTAATGTAGTGATGCTAAGGAAGAATCAAAGATGATGAAATGAGTGTTAGATGCGTGAATTAGTTGAGTGCACTGTGTTTGCCTTTGTGTTAATTGTTCAGAGTTCGTAAAGTCTCAACAATAGTGAGAGGGGTACTATTTATACTTGACTGGTTAGGCAAGAGTTCAAGAGAAGAGTGTGGCCATAATTTCATGTGCGGTCCGCACTCCTTTACGTGTAACACATTTACCCTTTGTTGATCTGCGGTCCGCACATTTTTGAGTGCGACCGTAGATTTTGGTGCGGACCGCACATTTCCTTGTGCGGCTGCACTTCGGCCATTTCTCTGACATGCAAACTTCAGAGAGTTTTCAATTTTTTAGTCTCCAGTTGTGCGGTCCACACAAGAATTTTGCGGCCGCAGATCCCTTTCTGCTGTGGCATTCAAAATTGTGCGGTCCACACTTTTTTCGCACTTAGCCAATTTTTTGAGCACAGTCCATGTAAAGCACAATCATTCCTACAACACACTTCAAAACCAATTAGCACAAAAGAAGACCTATCTAAAGAAGAAGAAAAAGAAACATGGGTTGCTTCCCAAGAAGCGCCTGATTTAACATCACGACACGACGTAAATTACCATCATCACTTGAAATGAATCACTGCCACGATGTGGCCATCACCAACTTTTCCCAGATAGTGCTTCATCCGGTAACCATTGACTCTAAACACCTCATCATTTTTATTCTTCAAGTCCAATGCACAAAAAAGTGTCACACTCACAACCTCAAACGGGACACTCCATTTAGACTTCAACTTTCCCGGAAACATCTGTAACCCAGAATTGAACAACACAAGATCACCTTTTATAAACTCCTTGTTCCGAATGTACTGGTCATGGAGGTACTTTATCTTCTTCTTGTATAATGACGAACTTGTATATGCATGGTACCGGAATTCATCTAGCTCATTCAAATATGTAACCCGCAATGCGGCAGTTGCATCCCAATCAAGATTTAGCTTTTTCAAATCCCACATGGCCTTGTGCTCAAGTTCCACCGGAAGGTGACAAGCTTTGCCAAACACCAACAAGTATGGAGACATTCCGATAGGAGTATTGAAAGCAGCCCGATAAGCCCATAGTGCACCATCAAGCTTCTTTGACCAATCCGTCCGATTAGCATTTACTGTTTTGGACAAAATACTCTTTATCTCCCGGTTGGAGACTTCCACTTGACCACTTGATTGAGGATGATAGGGAGTCGTAACTTTATGAGTGACACCATACTTGGTGAGTAAGGTATCAAAAGCTTTGTTGCAAAAATGCGATCCCCCATCACTTATGATAGCCCTTGGAGTACCAAATCTTGCGAAAATATTCTTCTTCAAAAATGCCACCACACTTCTCGCTTCATTATTGGGTATAGCAGCGGCCTCAACCAATTTTGACACATAATCAAAAACTACCAAGATGTAGGTGTTTCCACAAGAACTCACAAAGGGACCCATGAAGTCAATACCCCACATATCCAAAATATCAATCTCCAAAATAGTTTTGAGGGGCATTTTATTTTTCTTTGAGATTCCACCGGCTCTTTGACATTCATCATAATGCTTGACGAGATCACTTGCATCCTTGTAAAGAGTGGGCCAATAGAACCGCAACTTAACACTTTGGCCACCGTTCTTGCTCCACCATGGTGACCACCATATGGCGAATAATGACAAGCCCCAAGAATTTCACATTGTTCCTCCTTCGGTACACATCTTCTAATCACTCCATCCGTACAAATCCAGAAAAAGGTACGGTTCATCCCAATAATAGTCTTGACAATCTCATTTGAGCTTCTTCCTTTGGTTTGAAGAGAACCCATCCGGGATAATACCACTCACAAGAAAATTTGCTAGATACGCAAACCATGGCAGCTCTTTCATTAAAATGGCTAAGAGTTGCTCAGCGAAGAAGGAGTCATTGATTTCAAGGCCATCATGCAGCCTCCCCTCCTCCTCCAAACCAGACAAGTGGTCCGCCACTTGGTTTTCACTTCCTTTTCGGTCTTGGATGTCTATGTCAAACTATTGGAACAAAAGCACCCACCTCATCAACCGGGCTTTAGAATCTTTCTTACTCATAAGGTAATGAAGTGCCGCATGATCCGTGTGCACAATCACTTTTGCACCTATCAAGTACATGCGGAACTTCTCAATAGCAAACACAATGACGAGGAGCTCTTTTTTGGTCACAGTGTAATTGACTTGGGCATCATTCATTGTCTTACTGGCATAGTATACCGGATGAAAGATCTTGTTGATATGTTGCCCCAAAACTGTTCTAACTTCCACATCACTAGCATCACACATGAGCTCAAAAGGAATGCTCCAATTCGAGGCGGTGATAATGGGAGTAGTTGTCAACTTGAACTTGATCAATTCGAATGCTCTCTTGCAATCATCATTGAAGTGAAATTTGGAATCTTTCTCCAAAGCTTTCACAAGGGATTCACCACCTTGGAAAAATCCTTTATGAAACGCCGGTAGAACCCCGTGTGACCCAAGAAACATCTCACGCCCTTCACAGATGCTGGACGTGGAAGTTTAGAAATCACCTCTATTTTCGCCTTGTCAACCTCAATCCCCTTCTTTGAAATCTTGTGGCCAAGGACAATACCCTCCTCGACCATAAAATGGCATTTTTCCCAATTTAACACCAAGTTCGTCTCTTCACATTGTGCCAAGACCTTATCCAAATTTACCAAGCAATCATCAATGGAATCCCCGGCTACTGAAAAGTCATCTATGAAGACTTCAAGGTAGTCCTTTACCATATCCTTAAAGATCGCCAGCATACACCGTTGAAAAGTTACCGGTGCATTGCATAAGCCAAATGGCATCTGCTTGAAAGCGAAAGTGCCATAGAGACAAGTGAAGTTTGTTTTCTCTTGATTTTCCAGGGAAATAAGGATTTGATTGTAGCTGGAATATCCATCTAGAAAGCAATAGAACGCCCGACCGTCCAACCTATCAAGCATTTGGTCAAGAAAGGGTAATGGGAAATGGTCTTTCCTTGTGACTTTGTTTATCTTCTGATAGTCCATACATATTCACCACCCAGTCACCATTCTTGTTGGAATCAGCTCGTTCTTATCATTGGTGACCACAGTTATGCCCCCCTTCTTCGGAATACATTGCACCGGAGAAGTCCACGAACTGTCAGAAATGGGGTACAAAACCCCGGCATCCAACCACTTTATGATCTCCTTTTTAACCACCTCTTGCATTGCTTAATTGAGTCTCCTTTGATGTTCAATGAATGGTTTGGCATCTTCCTCCAAATATATCTTGTGCATGCAAAATGCGGGGCTTATTCCCCGAATATCTGCCAAAGTCCACCCAATAGCTTTATTTCTCTTGTTGAGCACCGCCAATATAGAGTCTACCTGCACGTTAGTCAAACAAGAGGAAAGAATTACTGGTAAAGTAGAACAAGGGCCAAGAAATTCATACCTGGGATGTGGAGGGAATTGCTTTAACTCTAAGATAGGAGGCTCTTTAATTGAATACTTTGTAGGAGGAGTTTTCCTATTTTTGAGATCCAAGGAAAGTTTCCGAGGTAAATATATGTATGACCCCATCCCTTGCAAAGAATAAACATTCCACGAAGCCATATATTTCCTCATCACCAAAATTTAGCATAACAGCCTCTAACATGTCACCCACATTAATCGTGGCCCTTGTAATATCAATAATAACATCGGTCAACAAGTCTACGAATGAACATACTTCATTACTATTCGGTTGCCTCATAGATTTGCACACGTGGAACACCGCCTTTTCATTACCAACCCGGAAAGTGAGTTCACTAGCTTCCACATCAACAAGAGCCTTTCCCGTAGCAAGGAAAGGTTTACCAAGAATAATCGGCACCTCATAGTCCACTTCACAATCAAGAATAACCAAATCCGCTGGGAGAATGAATTTATCAACATGAAACAACACATCATCAATTATACCCAACGGTCTCTTCATGGTACGATCCGCCATTTGTAATATCATAGATGTGGGTCTTGGTTGCCCAATTCCCAAAGTCTTGAAAACTTAATAGGGAATCAAATTGATATTTGCCCCAAGATCACAAAGAGCTTTAGCAAAGTTGGCACTTCCAATGGTACAAGGGATTGTGAAAGGGTCGGGATCTTCCAATGTATGAGCCATTGAATGCACAATTGCACTCACTTGATGAGTCATCTTTATAGTTTCACAATTCATCGAATGCTTCTTTGTCACCAAGTCCTTCATGAACTTTGCATAACCAGGCATTTGATCCAAAGCCTCAACCAATGGCACAAAAATAGATACACTCTTCATCATGTCAATGAACTTTTTGAATTTATTCTCGCCATTTTGCTTGGCAAGCCTTTGAGGATATGGAGGAGGAGGCCTTGGCATTGGTGACTTAGCCTTTGACACTACCGGTTCTGGTATGTCAACAAATGTGCTCCCTAGACGGGTTCACTTCTTCTTGAGTCTCCTTCACATTGTCATCAATATCAATTCTTATTTCATCATTTGCTTGCAACACATTGTTTGGGATTTCATCTTCTTGTACCACTTGCTCATCATCCACAATTTTCCTTTGACTTGAGGTGGGTGAATCCCCATCTTTTCCACTCCTTGTAGTAACAGCCATGGCATGTCCTGTGCTGTTCCCACCCTTTGGGTTCACCACCGTTTCACTTGGTAGTGTCCCCTTAGGACGGGTGTTTAAAGCTTGCGAGATTTGCCCCAATTGAACTTCCAAATTGCGAATTGAAGTGTTGTGAGAGGCTAGTTGGGCATCAGAGTCGGCATTCTTCTCCATCCTTTGTTTGAACATATTCTCAATTCGTCCCATCTCATTGTTGGAAGAGCTTGGACCATGGGAAGGATAATGAGGCAGGTTGCTCGGTTGTTGATACATCGGGGGCCTTTGAAAGCCCGACCCCCGATTTCCTTGGTTATTGTTCCATCCCCCTTGGTTGTTGCCTCCCCAATATCCTTGACTATTGTCGCTCCAATTGCCTTGGTTATTTTGATCATTCTAATTTCCTGGATTGTTTTGATTGTTCCAATTCCCTTGGTTGTTACCACCATTCCAATTACATTGTTGTTGATTCGGGCCTTGAGAGTTATTTCTTTAACCTTGGAAGTTGTTCACATATTGTACTTACTCCTCTTGTGCATTGTAAAATTAATGTTGATCAAACCCACTATCTTCTTGCACATAATGTTCCGCACGGTTTTGTACTTGAGGACCCTTTGTGCCTTCTCTTATTTACCATCATATTAACTCCTTCTATTGCATTGACTTGCTTAGGACCTTGCACTTGTTGAAGTTGAGCCTTGGTTAATTGATTCACTGTGGTGGTCAACTCGGCAATTACTTGCCCATGATCATGCAATTCTTTTTGTAGGTGAATCACGTTTGGATCACCTTGAGGAATATTTTCTCTACTTTGTCATGCTGATGAAGTATCCTCCATTTCATCTAAGATCTCACAAGCTTCCGCATATGGCGTTGTCATGAAATTTCCACCGGCAAGTTGGTTGACCACGCATTAATTGGTAGTATTGATCCCCCTATAAAAGTTTGTTGAATCATAGCCTCTGTCATGTCATTGTTTGGGCACTCTTTCACCGTAATTCAGTACCTCTCCCATATTTCATGCAATGACTCATTGGGTTCTTGTTTGAATGCTAGAATCTCGTCTCTAAGAGTAGCCATATGTCCGAGAGAAAAGAACTTGGAAATAAATTTCTCCACCAATTCATCCCATGTATGGATGGAATGGTTTGGCAACCTTTCTAACCAATCCAGGGCTTTCCCCCGTAGAAAGAAAGGAAATAACCTCAACCTTAAATCATCCTCGGAGACGTTTGTCTGTTTACTCGCCCAACAAGTGTCCACAAACCCTTTCAAGTATTTGTACGCATTTTGATTCGGAGCCTCGGCGAAGAATCCCCGTTGCTCTAGCAATGTGAGCATAACATTTATGATTTGAAAGTTGCCCGCCCTAATGCAGGGCGGTACTATGGCACTTGCATAGCCTTAATTTGGCAACACCCGGTGTGGAGCTGCTCTTGGTAGAAGTGGGAGTGGAACGAGAACATTTTCTTGAGGCGGCCGGCCTCGTCTATATGCTTGAGGTTCAAGAGGAACCTCTTCAACTTGGTCATCTTCCACGTCCACATTCCCCAAAGGCATGTTTCTAAGAGGATCATTGTTGTTGAGAGACATTGTTTCACCTACAATTGTTTCACCAAAAAGATTAGTAACACGGAAGGAAAAGAAGACAATTCACACACAAAATCAAATATATAGATAAATCCGATTTATGCTCCCCGACAATGGTGCCAAAAATTGATCTCGTCCAAGTCACACCTCTATTTGATGTTATGAAATGGTCGATGTAATAGTAATACCCAATAGAGAGTCGGGGTCGAATTCCACAGGGAGCTATATGAATGGGATTTATAAGTATATATTGTAGTGAATGAGCTTGAACTATCTTAAATTACACTTCCACAAGATTTGGTTGATTCTAGATCTAGTTTAAACTTAGATTGCAAGATAAATAATTAAAACTAAGAAATTATTTTTGTTGTTGCATTCAAATAGTGTAAAAGGACTAGGGCTATGACCTTCACCTAGGTGTTTTCCTAATGGGTTGTAAACTTTAAAGCTTGTTTCATTGGTCGGGGTGTATTATAGCTATCAATACTCAAGTACCACTCAATACCTCTGAGTAAGAGAGTGATTTTGCCCAATTTGGCTTTCTCAAGTCCAAATGGGTATTGAACAAAACAGTTGATAAAATACTCAAGTCAGGTTTTACTATCTCTAGGTTCAACCCTTTAATTGGGACTTTCAATGTCTTGATTTTATCCCAAGTTCTTGTTAGCCGAGTTTTTCTAGACTAAGTCTCTCTTTCTCAAGAAGATACTAAGTCAAATAGGCATGAACTAATATTTGCAACCATTAATTCTACAATCAAAAGCAAGAACAAGGCTAAATAATAAATTCCCAACCATAAACAAGCCATAAATCAAATGCCCATTAGGTTTACACACTAGGGTTGAGTCACAACCATAGTTAGAAATCTAACTACTCATAATAGGTATAAAAGAAAATAAAGAAGAAAAGATGATAAAACTCATATTGCAAAATTAAAAGATAAAAATCCAATGTTAAATCACCAAAGTAAGCTAAAGTTTCCTAAAGAGACAAGTAAAAACGGCTACAGGACTTTCAATAATTCAAACTTGACCTAATTTCGTGAAACTAGTCTATTTATACAAAGCTGGAAGTTTCGAACAAAAATGCCCTTCAGAGGTTCTGCGGCAGCACAATTCGATGTGCGGTCCGCACTTCTCTTCAGTCTTGACATAAGTTGATTCTGTGGCTGCACAATTCTTGATTGTGGCCGCATCTCTCATATTCTGCATCTGCACAATTCTTGGTGCGGCCGCACAGGGCTCTTCTGCGGACCGTACATTTTTGAGTGCGGCCGCACAATTATTATGCGGTCCGCATTTCTTTGTGAGCTTGAATTGAGACTCTCTGAACTTTAGCTCTTGCATAGCTTCTGCGGCCACAGATGAAAATCTGCGGTCCGCACTTGAGCTTCTATGCCTGATCTTTTTCCTTGAGTTCAAATCACTCCTTTTTGAGTTGGATTTTATTTTAGTGGTTCATTTTTCAATACTCCTGTAATTAATCATATTTCACAAGTTTTTGGGAATACAATTAAAAACTTTTGGACTAAAATGAAAGCTAAAAAGCACTAACAAGTAGTCAAAATCCTCACTTATCAGTTGTTCATCGGTTTGAGGCTTTGATTAGCTTCACTTCAAGTTTTATGACTTGTACGTGTGGTTAAAATTGAATTTTGGAAAGTTCAGAGTAGATTTGGAAAGAAAATTCTAATTTCGGAAACTTTAAGTTGGAAGAATTGGCTAATGTTTGACTTTTGAGTAAATGACCACGGAATAGGGATTTGAAGGTTCCGATAGGTTTATATGATGATTTCGGACTTGGGCGTATGTTCGGGTTGAGTATCGGGTGGTTTGAGAGCATTTCGGCACCTATTATGGAAGGTTGGCATTTTAGAAGTTTAAGAAATACTTAAGTTTTATTTGAAATGAATTTTGGTGTTATCAATGTCCATTCAAAGTTTTGAGCCTTAGAATAGGTTCGTATTGTGATTTGTGACTTGCGCACAAAATTTGGCGTCATTCGGGGATGTTAAAGTGTGATTCGGATGCGTTCGGCGAAGTTTGAATGTTTGAAAGTTTATAGAAGGATTTCGATCGTCAATTCGTAGTTTCGATGTTGCTTGGCTTGATTTGAGGCCTTGATTAAGTTCGTAATGTGTTTTGGGATGCGTTGGCATATTTTGTCAAGGTCCCGAGGTCCTCGGTTGGATTCAGGATGGTTAACAGATCGGATTTTGGACTTAAGGAAGTTGGAGAATTCTGGTTGCTAGTTCAACCGCTTCTACGGAAGCTTTACCGCATAAGTGACCTCGATGAAGGGAGGCAGTGAACCGCAAAAGAGGCTAGGAGTGAGTTGGGCAGAGGTCGCAGGTGCGAAGAAATTTTTGCACCTGCGTTATCGCATATGCGACCACTGGAGCGCAGAAGAACACTTTGCTGGGGAAGGCTGGGACGGCAGATGCGGTCGAGTTCCGCAGAAGCGGAACCGCACCTGTGGATGAGGTATCGCACAAGCGAGGGCGCAAAAGCATTGGAGGAGCTGTATATGCGGTAGGTGACCTAGCCTGGGTTCTTGCAGGTGCGAGATTGAAGCTGTAGAAGCAGGTATCGCAGAAGCGACTAGGGGACCGCAGATGCGAAAAGGTCGCTGGGCAGTGTTGTTTTAAGAACAAGATTTGGCCCATTTTCATTCATTCTCTTGGTTTTGGCAATTTGTGGAGAGCTTCAGGTGGAAGTTTTCATCATCTATGCCAAGGTAAGTAATTCCCACATATTGTGAGTTAAGTACATGATTTATATGTAGATTTGAACATGGAAATTAGTAGAAATTTGGGATTTTTGTAGAAAACTTAGAAATTGGTATTTTTGAAATTTGACATGGAAATTGGAATAAATTATATATTTGAGTTCGTATTGTTAAGGGTAAAGTTTATCTTTGGAAATATTTGGATTCCGGGCACGTGGGCCCGAGGGTTAATTTTATTGACTTTTCAAACGAAGTTGCGAACTGTTATAAATTGATTAATTATGGGTAATAGAGTATATATTTATGGATTTGCACATTTATTTGACTAGTTTTGGAGAGACGGGCATCGGTTTGAAGTGTTAGAGTGGCGTTGGAGCCAGCTATGGAACTTCGACAGTGCGCACATTATGATGGGATCAGGTTGTTCTCCTCGGCAGGATTATGTATCACACTCTCATGAGAGCGGGCCATTCACCTTGGAAATATAATAGATGTATCTATCGTTCGTGACATTCGACCCTCGACAGTGCACATATTATGATGGGATCGGGTCGTACGCCTCGGCATTTTTATAAAATACTCTTATAGAATCGTGCATAATATTTGACAAGAAGTCAACGTATCTGTGAGTTCTTCCTTATTTTAATTGTGACAACCTATTTGGTGAGGTCCATTATATATATACACTCCGATTAAGGAGGTAGCTGCCAATCGAGAGCTTGAGTTTATTGTTGAGAGGAGGATTGTACCACGTATTTATACTTATTTATTTCGTTTATTTACTCTGCATCACACCTGTTTACTTCTTGATGTATTTGATTTATTGGACCACTAGTAAGTGTCGATGTCGACCCATCATCACTACTTCTCCGGGGTTAGGCTCGATACTTACTGGGTACACATTAATTTACGTACTCATGTTGCACTTGCTGCATTTATTGTGCAGGTACATATACTCTGGTGGTCTTTTAGGCGCAAAGGTGCAGTTATTGCGAGGACTTTACCGTGAGCTGTATTACATGTTACGATCCGCAACACACAGAGTCTCCCTTAGATTTATTTATTTTCTCTTGTCTAATTTGTATTCCAGACAGATGTTGTAGTTTATTATATTTTCAAAGTTGATGCTCATACACCTGTGACACCGGATTTTTGGGGTTCCTACTAGTTGTTGTTATTGTAGTTCACATAAATATTATAATTTTACCTTGTAAATTCTATTTTATACTATTTAATTAATGGAAATTATGGTTTTAAAATTAATAAAAATGAGTAATTAAGTTGACCAATCTCCGTTGGCTTGCACGTCGACTGTATTAGGCGCCATCATGACCTATAGTGAATTTTGGGTCGTGATATAAAATCTCAAAGAGGGCCTTTAACAAGATGTCAAGCTAAAGAGTTACAAAACAAGGTCATCAGACTTCAAGTGTAAATAAAGAAGTTGTTAATTGGGAAGAAAAGCTCAAGAATAAAAGATATGAATTGTCTAGGTGTTACAATTATATTATGGCCCAAATTTATGTCCAAGAAGAGGACGAATAGATTCAAAGAGACATCCTTTGAAGAAGGTCCAAATCAGTCCACTTTTACACCCAATTGGCACTTAAAATATTTACAAACTTGCAGTCCAATAAGTCCAACATAAAGCCAGATTTTTATAACATAAAAAGAACTTACTTTTTGTCCAAGGAAGGTTCAATAGGCGTGCTAGAAGTTAAGTGCAAGATTGGTTTGAGAATTTTAAGATTCTATCCTGGATTGGTTTTAACTTATTTCCATATATTTTTGTTACTAGATTTATTATTTTCCTTGGTAGTTAAGGTAATATTTTCCTTTTCCTAAGATTTTTGGAGTCACTTTCCAAAATTGACTTGATTTTTATTTTCTAGTATTTTTTCCTTTTCCTAAAGTAGTTGGACTTGTTGTTCAAAGTAGTTTAGAACTTTAGTTTCTTATTTTTTAGGCTCAATTTCGTGACCCCTTAACTATATAAAGGGGTATTTTCTTTATTTTAGATTTAGATTATCGCAGATTATTATCAAACAATATTCTGAGATTTCTCTTTCACTCTTGTGTGTGGCTACTCTTGGATTTATTCTTCAACCTTCAAGACTTAACTTAAGGTGATAGGATGAAATCTTCGAAATATTAGATCACTTTTAGGTATTCAAGAAAGGTATTCTTCAACCTTCAAGACTCAACTCTTATTTTTAGTTCTCCACTAAAGACGATTAGTTCTTCGTTTGCTTATTATTATTGTTAGGATTCAACTTCAAGAATAGACTTTTTGAATTCAAAAACTCTTTCTTGAAATCAATCTATCTTTAATTTTCGTTTCCTTATTTTTTTAAAGCTTCCGCACGTTTCTTAATTTTCTTTAGTAATTCTTGGACCCGTATCGTGTTGTTATCAAGTGGTATCAGAGCATATACTAATCAAAATTTCAATCTTGATAATGTTGTGAGGTTCTTGAGCCAAAAGAACAAAAATGAAAATCAGCCATAAAACGTGTTATTACTCATTATTATTTTCAGAATTCAAGTACTATTTCGTTTCCAAGTCAAGAAAGAAAATAAGAAGAGGGGATCCTAGTTCTGGAAGATTAAGGTTTGGCCCTTCACATTCCCTTTCTTTTTATAACTCCGTATTCTTATTACTAAGGGTTGTGACTACTAAGGTTTATTAACAGATCTAAAGATTAACGACCAAGGGTTGCTTTGAGTAAAAAAAAGGCAAGAGAGGTGAGAGCATTAGATGAAAAAGCCAAATCTGAGAGATACATATTTCTTCTAATTGTTGTTCAAGATGTTTCCAACAGGTAGTTATGAAGAACAGAGACGAGCTACGACTCAACAACTTGAAAAGTCGAACTTCCATTATCCCGAATGAAAGGAAGATTATATTGAAGTTATTTTTCAAACTAGAGCTAAAGTGCAATCTAACATTTATTCCCTTAGAATCTATAAAGGGTTTGGCTATAACTTAATTAGCACTTATATTGTTGAGAAATTAAACTTGCCTTGTATGGAATATATTGAACCCTACATATTGAAAGCATAAAGGTAAATAAAAGGGTGTTATTGCCATTCTCTATTGGAAGGTATGTGGATGAGATATGGTGTGATGTTATTCCCATGAGTAGTTTTCATATCTTGTTGGGAAAGGCATGGTATGCTTATAGAAGAGCTTCATATAGCATGGAAACAATAGATACTCTTTTGAGTTTAATGGGAAGAAATTCATTCTTGGATCTTTGACTCCCTCACAAATTTGTTAAGATGAAAAGACTGTTAAAGAGAATATGGAAAAATATGAGAGGGAAAAGAATGAGAGGAGTAAGGGAGTGCATGTTAACATCCAAGGAGAGGAAAAATGAGAGGTTGTGTTAATCTTAGAGAGTGGGATGTCAAATGAGGTAAAAAGTGATCTTGCGAGAAAAGAAAAGAGAGAAGTGTTACATCCCATACTTTTCTACGTTGGATTTGTCATAAGATAATTACCAAATGGTGACTCTTTGGTTTATGGGATTAGGTGGTATTTTAGGGGAAATTGTGGGCTGCCACATGGCATGAAGTTGGCCAAGGGTGGCACCAATGTGCACATGAGTCATAGCACTTGGTTTGCCTTGTTTAAACGTGACAATGCAAGCCTTTAAGCCTTCATATTATACTTCTTTTGCAATTAAGATGTAGAAAGAAGGTTGAAATCTTTCCTTCTATTATTAGGGAGTCTCTTACTTTAGAAACATAGCAAAAACATACATCCATGATACTCCATATGTCCAGCAACATGAAATATTCCATGATCATAAGAAGTGCTTAGTTCTTGTTCAAAGCTTTAAAAAAGCAAAAATTGTTGTTGGAAAGCTCAAGTGAAAGTAGTTGATAATTTCATCAAGTAAGGTATGTTAAGTCTATTCCTTCTTTTCTTTTGGCATGGTCCATATGATACAAACAAAACGAGCAAATGCACAACTTTCATAAATGACTCTATTCATAGACGTACTAGGTGTGCCTATGTTCTTGATTCCCCATGTGTCCTACTATCATATCGTATGTTCATGGGTCTCATGACATTTAAAGAGATCATATTGACTTACTTTATTATACATTGCATGCATTTATATATATGTATTTACGCATGACCAGATAGTGTTATATACGCGTATATTATATGTATATGGGGTATGGGAAAAGGTTACGGCGTTATATATGCACCACTATCTGATCAGTTGGTATACGTTGATAATTTTGCCTACAGAGGCTGAGATGATATGATGGGATGCCCTCAGAGGCTTGAAGATGTTATGTACGCACAAACCTATGCATTATATGACATGTATATGCATATGCATGACATTATAAATATTTCATGATTTACAGAGCTACCCAGACTTACAGGTTGAGTCCTTTTTTCCATGTTTCTTCCATGTCCTTTATATACATATTTACATGCCTTACATACTCAGTACATTATTCGCACTGACATCCTTTTGTTGTGAACGTTGTATCCATGCATGTAGGTATAGATAATCAGTTTGACGAGCCCTCATAGTAGACGAGGTTAGCATTCAGCGAAAGATCGGTAAGACGCCACCTCATTTGGAGTGCAACCGAGTCTATAAGTCATCGTGTCAGAGTTTTGTTACAAACTTATGGGTAGTCCGGTACCCTATCCCATTTGATGTCGAATAATCTTAGAGGCTTTGTAGACACGGGTTCATTATATACAGTATGTAAGAGGCCTTGATGGCCCATATGTATTCATGTTTTAAGAATGATAGTTCATTGCTACAATGTTTTTCCACTTTTTGGTTATAAAATATGAGTTGTGACCATGTTGGCCCATGATGGTTGTAGAAAAGAAAAATGAGTTATACAGTGGTTCGCTCGGGCCAGCACGACACCGGGTGCCAGCCACGCCTCCCCAGGTTTGGGGTGTGACAAGAAGGCCATGAGATAGAAAAAAGTTGTAAGGTAGAGAAAGAGAGAAAGAGAGAGAGAGAGAGAGAGAGAGAGAGAGAGAGAGAGAGAGAGAGAGAAAGAGAGGAGAGAGATAGGTAGATAGATAGAGAGAGAGAGAGAAACAAGACGGTTTGAGTGAAGAAAAAGAAAAAAAACTTTAGTGAGAGAAAAAGAGGCAGAAAATGAGAAAAACATTAGTATTGTGATAAAAGGCAAAGAGAGTGTAAGCAAGAACAAATTTTCGTTACTTCCTAACCCATTAACTATTTTTTGTTTTAGATCTTTTGATTTTGTACAGCCAAGTATTGAAAGACCTTTTGAAAGGGGAGCTGGGGCGCAAGAGATGGTGGTGAAAGATCCAATTGTATTCCAACATGAATTTGGCGAAATTAATTTATTTTGGATGGTGAAAGATAAAATCTTGGTTAATTTCTTTACTATTGAACCTTTTGACTATTTTAATTCTTATTTACAGATTTATGAAGTGGAGTTCCCTAAAGTCTTCGTTAAGTTTGACCCATTGCATAAAAGAATCAAGGTGATAATGTTCCATCGGTAAATAAGTCCAAGTATAGTATGTATAATTGGTTTATTCACATTTTTGGCCTTTCTAGAACACCTAATGTATTTTTGGAGGCAATGAGTTATATTCTTATTTTTTATGTTGGTAACTTTATTATTTTTGTGGATGATGGTATTCTGATGCATATTACGTCATTAACTGTAATATCTAAGTTCAAGTGCAAGAGTAATTTGCTTTGTTTTGAAATTGAGTATGACATAGATGATTATATGTTCCAACTTGGTAGAAAGAGGCATGAAATTTATGAGAAGAGGCTTGTGAATGAGTTAAATGTTGATTCTTCTTTTATTCAAGTGTCTAATGAGGTTTCGTTTGATAAATTGCTAGAATGTAATTTTTCGTGTATGATGAAGAGTCATTCCTTAAGTCACGTTCATTGTGAGCTTGTAAAAGTATTTGCTACTAGTAAAAAAGATATGCATTATTATTGTGACACTTGTGATCAAATACTCTTTCGTGAATCTATCTATGACTCTTTCTGTGACAGTTTAAGAAATTGTTTAGAATCCATTGGTTTTGCGAAAATTATTGGGGCAAGTGTTATTTATGAGGTTGAATATATTGAAATTTTTATTTTGAAATTTATGGGCTCTTCTAACCTTCTTGAGAATTTATGTGCTTCTTTGAATAACTTACATGTAGAAGAATCCATGTGATTTGTAATTGTAGATACTTGACTATTTTATTCTTATCATTTTTTTCAGATTAGTGGATGTTATTTACTAGTGCGTAACTTCTTTTTCTTGCAACGTCAAAATTCGAGGACGAATTATCTTCAGGAAGAGGGGAATGATAGCATCCTGGGAAGTTCAAATCTATTCAAGGACAAAGTTGAAGTTTTAGAATCTCAAAAAGGGTCTTATAAAAAAGTTTTCAAGTGCAAATAAAAACGTTTTTAATTGGTTGGAATAGCTCAAGTATAAAGGATATGAATTGGCTGCGTATTATAATTATTTTATGTTCCAAATTTATATCCAAGAAAAGGAGGATTGGATCCCAAGAGACATCCTTTGAAGAATGTCCTAACCCTTCCACTTTTGGACCCATTTGGCATCTAAATTGTGTTCCAACTTGAAGCTCAATTAGTCCAACATGAAGCCACATTTTTGTAACATAAAAAGGACTTACTTGCTCCCCAAGGAAGGTTCAATAGGTGTGCTAGAAGTTGAGTGCAAAGTTGGTTTGGGACTTTCAAGATTCTATCCTAGATTGGTTTTAAATTATTTTCATATATTTTTGGTACTACATTTATTGCTTTCCTAGGTAGTTAAGGTTATATTTACCTTTCCTAAGATTGTTGGAGTTACCTTTCAAAATTATTTTAGTTTTTGTTTCCTAATATTGTTTCTTTTCCTAAGGTAGTTGGACTTGTTGTACACAGTAGTTTTGGACTTTATTTCCTTATTTTTTAGGATTAATTTCGTGACCCCTTGCCTATCTAAAGGGGTATCTTCTTTACTTTTAGATTTAGATTATTGCAGACTATTATCAAAAAAATAATTGTGTGATTTTTCTTGCACTATTGTATATGGCTACTCTTGGATTTATTCTTCAACCTTCAAGACTTAACTTAAGGTGGTAAGATGAATTCTTCGAAATCTTAGATCACTCTCAGGTATTCAAAAGATTTGATAAATTTAGGCTTATTGTGGTTCTGGTTATTCTAAAGGGACGGATTTCACAATCTATCTCTTGTTTTTAATTCTCTTCCAAAGACGATTAGTTCTTCGTTAGCTAATTGTTATTGTTAGGATTCAAATTCAAGAATAAACTTTTTGAATTCAATAAATTCTTTCTTTAATTCAATATATCTTTAATTTCTATCTTATTTTTTGTTTCCTTATTCTCTTTTAGCTTCTGCACGTCTCTTGATTTTCTTTAGTAATTATTGGACCTCCGTAACGATCTGGCCGGTTGTTTTGAGTATTTTAGCTTCAATCCCCTAAATTATACTTCATATATATTATATTTTGGTTATGTAATTTTCCAGGGTGATTGGTTTTGGTTTCAGGTGAGTTTCGGAGTGAAATAGGATACATAGTCTCTAAGTTGGAAGGTTAAGTTGCAGGAGTTTACCATAGCTTGCCTTGTGTGAAAATGACTACGAAATGACATTTTGACGGTTCCAATAGCTTCGTCTGGTGATTTTGGTCTTAGGAGCGTGTCCGGATGTTGAATTGGAAGTCCGTAGGTCGTTTCAGCGTGAAATAGGGAAAGTTGGAAGTTGGAGGATTTTGGAAAGTTTGGCCGGGAGTTGACTTTGGTGATATCGTGGTCGGATTACAATTTCAGTAGTTGGAATAGGTTCGTAATGTCATTTATGACTTGTGTGCAAAATTTAAAGTAAATAGGAGTTGAGTTGGTATGAATCAACATCGATTTCTGAATTTGGAAGTTCATAGTTTATAGGCTTGAATTTGTGTTGCGATTCGTAGAATTTGTGTTGTTTGATGTGAGTTTGGGCCTCTAGTAGATCCGTTATGTGTTTTGGAACTAGTTGGTATATTCGGACGGGGTCCCGAGGGCTCCGAGTGTGATTCGGATTAAATTCGGAACAATTTAGACCTGCTGAAATTTTTCGCACCTGCGGAGGGATTGGCCGCAGGTGCGACACTTTATGTCGTAGGCGCGATTTAACTGGGTAGAAAAGAGAAAAATTCGAGGGTTTGATTCATAATTCATTTTGGGACTTAGAGAGCTCGGTTTGAGGCGAACCTTTGAGGGATTAGCCTGTGTACACACTCATCACCTTACGTACACGGCCTTCACATATCACAATTGTCACAACAATACCAAATCCTAAGTGGAATCTCCCTCCCTCCCCCCCTCCCCCACAAGGTTAGACAAGTAACTTACCTCAAAAACGAGTTAAGAACTCTTACCCCAACAATCCCTCTGAAACTCCCTTGAAAGTTTTCGTTAAACCGAGCTGTCAAAATCCAAATTGAGTAATATGAAATAAACCCTCGATTTTGAAACTTAAGTCTACTGCCCAGTTATTTACAGTACGCGATCGTGGAAATACCTTCGCGATCGCGAAGAACAAAATTACCAATAGCTCAAAAAGCTTATACGCGAACGCGATACACTTCATGCGATCACGGAGCACTACTTTATCGAAGCTACGCGATCGCGGTTACCCTCACGTGATCGCAGTGAACAAGAGCGTGGACCAGCTGCCCCCAAACTCCTCCACACGAACACGACCCTTACCACGCATTCGCAATGCACTGGGAACCCACCTTCCGTGATCGTGTCTCCCTCTATGCGAACGCGTAGAGTAAAACCATCAGTCCAATAAAAATCCCTTCGCGATCACGTGCCAAACCTTCCGATCGCATTGAAGGAAACCAGACGTGAGAAAAAACAGAAACTTCAGCTATTCCTCATTGATCTGAAATGCGTCGAACATGGTCTGCATCACCCCCGAGTCCCCTAGGATCTCAACCAAGAATATCAACAAGTCCTAAAATATCTTACGAACAACTCGAAGCATCAAATCACATCATATAACACTAAAATCACGAATCGCGCATCGATTCAAGCCTAAGAACTTA
Source organism: Nicotiana otophora (assembly GCA_000715115.1). Classification (NCBI taxonomy): domain Eukaryota; kingdom Viridiplantae; phylum Streptophyta; class Magnoliopsida; order Solanales; family Solanaceae; genus Nicotiana; species Nicotiana otophora. The sequence goes on from AWOL01S0031121.1 coordinate 109,071, forward strand.
TGAACTTTCGATTTCCAAAACCAGCGCCGATTCATCCCAAAACAACTCCGATTAACCCCAAATTTTGCACATAAGTCCTAAATGACATTATGGACCTATTCAAACTTCCGAAATCGGGATCCAACCCCAATATCAAAATGTCCACTCCCGGGAAAACTTTTCAAAACCTTCCAACTTTCTCCAATTAACGTCGAAATGACCTACGGAACTCCAAATTAGCGTCCGGGCACGCTCATAAGACTAGAATCACCATACAGAGCTATTGGAACCGTCGAAACTCTATTCCAGAATCGTCTTTACAAAAGTCCAATTACGGTCAACTCCTACAACTTAAACTTCCAGTTTAGGGACTATGTGTCCCATTTCACTTCAAAACCCACCCGAAATCAAAACTAAACATCCCGGCAAGTCACATAACCACAATATAACATAGAGAAGGAAATAAATAGAGGATCGAGGCTAATACACTTAAAGCGACATGCCGGGTCGTTACATCCTCCCCCTCTTAAAACAGACGTTCGTCCTGGAATGAGTATAGAGACAAACCTGAAGTGGTGAAAAGATGAGGATAACAGCTACATATATCATGCTCGGTCTCGCAAGTCGCCTCCTTGGCTGCCTGACCCCTCTACTGGACCTTAACTGAAGCAATGTTCTTTGACCTCTACTTTCGAACCTGCCTATCCAAAATAGCCACCAGCTCTTCAACATAAGATAGATCCTTGTCCAACTGGACTGAGCTGAAGTCTAACACATGAGACGGATCACCGTGATACTTCCGGAGCATAGAAACATGGAACACTGGATGAACTGCAGCTAGGCTAGGTGGTAGGGCAAGCCTATAGGCCACTTCTCCAATCATCTTAAGAATCTAAAAAGGCCCGATATACCTAGGGCTCAACTTGCCCTTCTTCCTGAACCTCATAACACCCTTCATCGGCGAAACCCGGAGTAAGACCCCCTCCCCAACCATGAATGCAACGTCGCGAACCTTTCGATCCGCATAATTCTTCTGTTTGAATTGGGCTGTACGAAGTCAATCCTGAATCAATTTAACCTTTTCCAAAGCATCCTGAACCAAGTCTGTACCCAACAGCCTAGGATAAATTGAGCTTGGTGCCTAAATTGTCAGCAAGTAAGGGCTCAAACTAACCCACCAGAGACTGACACTGTCTACCATACAAATCCTCGTACGGGGCCATCTAAATGCTCGACTGGTAGTTGTTGTTGTAGGCAAACTCCGCAAGTGGCAAGAACTAATCTCGGGAACCACCAAACTCCATCACACATGCACGGAGCATATCCTCCAATATTTGAATAGTGTGCTCGGACTGCCCGTCTATCTAAGGGTGAAATGATGTGCTCAACTCAACCCGAGTACCTAACTCGTGTTGTACGGCTCTCCAGAACCGCGATGTAAACTGTGTACCCCGGTTAGGGATGATGAATATCGGCATGCCATGAAGCTTGACAATCTCGCGGATATAAACTCGAGCCAACTGCTTTGAAGAATAAGTAGTTACCACTAGAATGAAATGAGCCGACTTGGTCAACCTATCCACAGTCACCCAAACTGCATCGAACTTCCTTTGAGTCCATGAGAGCCTAACAACAAAATCCATAGTAATCTACTCCCATTTTCACTCCGAAATCTCTAGTTTCTGAAGCAATCCACCTAGCCGATGATGCTCATACTTCACATGTTGATAATTTAGGCACCGAGCTATATACTCCACTATGTCCTTCTTCATTCTCCTCCACCAATAATTCTATCGCAAGTCCCGATACATCTTCGTGGCACCTGGATGAATGGAGTACTGCAAACTGTGAGCCTCCTGGAGAATCAACTCATGCAAACCATCTAGATTGGGCACACATAGCCTCCCCTGCATCCGCAATGCACTGTCATCTCTAATAATGACCTTCTTGGCATCACCGTGCTGAATCATGTCCTTAATGACAAGCAGATAGGGGGCGTCATACTGACGCTCTATGATACGATCATGAAGAGAAGGCCGAGAAACCACAAAAGCCAAAACTCGACCTGGCTTATAAATATCCAATCTTACAATCTGGTTGGCCAAGGCCTGAACATCTAACGCTAATAGCCTCTTCACTGCTGCTAGATATGCTAAACTCCCCAAACTCTCTGCCCTACGACTCAAGGCATCGGCCACCATATTGGCCTTCCCAGGATGATATAGGATGGTGATATCACAATCCTTATAAAACTCTAACCACCTCCGCTGACGTAAGTTAAGATCCTTCTGTTTGAACAGATGTTGCAGGTTCCGGTGGTTGGTGTAGATCTCACAAGGGACACCGTACAAATAGTGCCGCCAAATATTTAAGACATGAAAAATAGCTGCTAACTCAAGGTCGTGGACATGACAGTTCTTCTCATGTACCTTCAGCTGTCTAGACGCATAGACAATCACACTATCGTCCTACATTAACACCGTGCCGAGACCAATGCGCGGCATATCATAATACAAAGTATAAGACCCAGAACATGTAGGTAATACCAACACGGGGGTTGTAGTCAAAGCAGTCTTGAGCTTTTGAAAGCTTTACTCACACTCCTCGGTCAACCTGAAAGGAGCAACCTTTTAGGTCAATCTGGTCATAGGTGCTGCAATAGATGAGAAACCCTCTACAAATCGATGATAATACCCCACCAAACCAAGAAAACATCATATCTCCGTAGTTGAATACGGTTTGGGCCAATTCTGCATTGCTTTAATTTTCTTCGGATCTACCTTAATCCCCTCATTCGATACTATATGACCCAAAAATGCCACTGAATCTAGCCAGAATTCACAGTTCAAAAATTTTACATATAACTTCTTTTCTCTCAAGGTCCAAAGCACAGTCCTCAGGTGCAGCTCATGATCCTCCTGGCTCCGGCAGTACACCGGAATGTCGTCAATAAACACAATGACGAATGAGTCAAGATAGGACCGGCATACACTGTACATCAAGTTAATGAATGCTGCTGGGGCATTGGTCAGCCTAAATGACATCACAAGGAACTCGTAATGACCATACCGAGTCCTGAAGGTAGTCTTCGGGATATCTGGCTCCCGAATCTTTAATTGATGACAGCCCAAACGTAAGTCAATCTTAGAGAATACCCAGACACTACGTAGCTGATCAAATAGGTCATCAATACGTGGTAATAGATTCCTGTTCTTCACTGTAACATTGTTCAACTGGCGATAATATATACATATGTGCATGGACCTATTCTTCTTCTTTACAAACAAAACTGGAGCACCCCAATGCGACACACTGGGCCAAATGAAGCCCTTATCAAGCAACTACTGCAATTGCTCCTTTAACTCCTTCAACTATGGTGGGGCTATACGATATAGAGGAATAGAGATGGGCTGAGTGTCTGGTAACAAATCAATACCAAAGTCGATATTCCTGTCGGGCAGCATGCCTGGAAGATCCGCCAAGAATATATCTGGATAATCCCTCACTACTGGAACTGAATCCACGGTAGGAGTATACACTCATATCTCTTACATATTCTAGATACACATCATACCACTTATCAACCATATGCTGAGCCTTTAGAAATGAAATAACCCTGCTAGGAACATAATTTAAAGTACCTCTCCACTCTAACCATGGTAATCCTGGCATAGACAGTGTCTCGGTCTTGGCGTGACAATGAAGAATACCATGATAGGGTGACAACCAATCCGTGCCCAAAATAGTATCAAAGTCTACTATACTGAGCAACAATAGATTGGCTCTGGTCTCAAAACCACCAAGAACAACTAAACACGACTGATATACACGGTCAACAACAATAGAATCTCCCACAAGTGTAGATATATAGACATGAGAGCTAAAAGAATCACAGGATGCACCCAAATATGGAGGAAAATAAGATGACACATCTGAATAAGTGGAGACTAGATCAAATAAGACCGATGCATCTCAATGACAGACCAGAACAATACATGTGATGATAAAGTCAGATGTAATTGCCTCCGTCCTAGGAGGAAGAACATAATATCTGGCATGGCCTTCCCCTCTAGGGCAACCTCTACTCGCTCGACCTCCTCCTCGAGCTGGCTGTGCAGGTGGAGTGGTAGCTGGTGTAGTAACCATGGCCTAAGGGCCCAGTGGAGCATGCGGAGCCTGAGTACTCTGTGGAGATACACCCCTCCTGAGTTTGGGGAAATCCCTCACCAAATGACAAGTGTCACCACACTCGAAACAAGCTCTCAGAGGACGCGACTGCTATGGCTGTCTCGAGCCTGATCAGTTGGACTGACCGCTGAAAGCACCCGATGCGGGAAGTGAACTAGACAATGGCGCTGCGTAATAGGGAGCTTGAGGCCCGGGAGTGGCTGGAATACCGCTGGAAGTGCTGAATGAATAGGGCGACTCATATAGACCCTACCATGACGAGCTACATCTGTGACGCAGGTACCACTATACGTGCTAGAATCTCGAGACCTATTGGCCTCCCTCTCCTCTCTCTCTCCCAAGTCAGCATACCATCCAGTCTCCTAGCAATCCCCAATACCTGCTGGTATACGATGTCCATCTCCAACTCTTGGACCATGCTAAATCTGATACTAGGGTTGATCCCCTCGATTAATCGACGGACTCGTTCTTTGACAATAGTAACCAAGGCTGGTGCATGCTTAGCCAAATCACTGAATCGGACCGCATACTCCGACACGGTCATAGAACCCTGACGCAACTGCTTAAACTCTGCGCGCCATACATCTATGAGACTCTAAGGAACATACTCCCTCAAGAATATATCTAAGAACTGAGTCTAAGTGAGTGACTACCTCGGCCGGACTACCCAACTCATATGCTCTCCACCACTGATAAGCCGCTCCCTCAAGATGGAACGTAGTGAAAGTGACCCCACTATACTCCGCAATACCCATAGTACGGAGGATATGGTGGCACTCCTCAAGAAAACCCCGGGCATCCTCTGACATCAGTCCACTGAAAGTAAAAGGGTGGTACTTCTTGTACCTCTCGAGCCTGAGCTGCTCCCCCTCAGAAACTGCTACCCTAACATCGGGCTGAATTGGGGCTACCGGCTGTACTTGTATGACCTCTGGGACCTGGTCAACCTAGACCCGGTGCTCTGGGGTATGGGATGCTGGATTCTGTGCTCCCTCCCTCCAGCCTGAGATGTGGCAAGAGCAAGTGGGATCAACCCCGCCTGAGCTACAATGCCGAACATGGTCAGAAACTGGGTAAGAGTCTCTTGGAGAGCTAGTGCAGTAACACGCATCTCAGGTGTCTGCCCTCCAATCGGAGCTACTGGTGGTTCCTCTATAGCAGCTCGTGTGGGTGCTCTGGCTACCCCACGTGGACGTCCTCGGCCTCTACCCCGGCCCTCGCCTTTCACGGCTCTAGTTGGGGGTGCGAGTGTCTGGTTATCTGATCTAGTTATACGTGTCCTTACCATCTGTGACATAATAGAAAGACAGAAATTTAGAATCTGAAGTCAAATATTTCGCACTATAAGGAGTAAAAGAAGTGAAGCTTTTTCTAACAATTCCATAGCCTCCCAAAGATAAGTACATATGTCTCCGTACATATCCGTGAGACTCTACTAAACCTGCTTGTGACTCATAACACCTATGAACCTAGGACTCTGATACCAACTAGTCACGACCCCAATTTCACTCCGTAGGATGTCGTGATGCTATCTAGTCTCTAAGACTAGGTAAGCCTAACAAACATGCGGAATAACTGATGAAAATCTACAACTCAACATGTACATTTTCAGAAACCCGGTGAAATATAAGTCACAAGGTCTAGATACAATGTTGAACAATCCTATACATCACTGTCTATACAAAACATAAACAAATAAGGAAGAACATGGTAGAAGGGGAATCCAAGGCTTGCAGACACGGGCAGGTGTACCTTGATGTCTCCAAAGGCAAGCAACTCAACGCACTAATATCGAGGCTGATAGGATGTACCTGGATATGCACAAAACATGTGCAGAATCATAGTATGAGTACACCACAACGGTACCCAATAAGTGTCAAGCCTAACCTCAGAAAAGTAGTGACGAGGTCAAGTCGAGGCCCTACTGGAGATAATAAGAAGCAAGACATAAAATATAATAATATATAGAAATAACAGGGAAGGGAAACAATAAAGAAATTACAGAAAGTAACAACACATAAATCAAGGAAACTAATAAAATCACGAAAAGAAAACAAGGATTTTACATGTTAAGGAAATAACAACCAAACAATACAGAGGTACCGTTTTTAGTCCCAAATTATAAAAATAACTCACAGTCTTTCCTTATATCACCGCGGAAGACTTTACATTTTGTTTTTGAAAATCATTTTCCCGAAATAGCCCCCTGCACTTTAGCCCACCTTATCACACCGTATGGATTCTAGTATTTCCCCTACTAGCCACGCGTATCAAGCCAACCTTATCTCACCGCATGCGTTTCAACACCTAGACCTTATACCACTGCATGCGTATCAATAATTACAACAGCACGGCAGAAACCTCGTGCAAAAAATAACAACAGCACGACAAAAACCTCGTGCATACAACCAAACAATCACCTCAACAGTAACACGGAAACCAAAACATAACACTAAATAAAATGACACTTCACAACTTACACCTTGCCTCAATAGAAACAACTTACACCTTGCCTCGACACCAAACTCAACAGCAAGATATTTCAAGGATAACGATTTCAAGTAAAGGATTTCCATAGCTTAATAATGAATACGGAATTAAGAAAGCAACTAATTCAACTAAACATGTAGTACAAGTTGAAAATAAGAGATAAGACAAGTAGACATGCGAAATTAGGCTAAACATGGTGACTATAACATGCTAAAGTAACTCAATTAAGGCATGAAAAGGAACTATATAGCTAAAACTGGGACTTCAACATTTATCTCGTGTACTTACTCATCACCTTGCGTACATGGTCTTAACATATCACAAATTATCACAACAGTACCAAATCCTAAGGGGAATTTTCCCTACACAAGGTTAGACAAGTTACTTACCTCAAACCACGCTAAATCAATCAATTAGAAGGCCTTTCCCTCGATTTTCTAACACCGAACGACTCGAATCTAGCCAAAATAATTTCACACAATAAATATAACTATAGAAAACTAATTTAAATGAATAGATTATGATCTTAGGAAAGAATTGAAAAATTGCCACAAAAAGTCAATCGGACCCGCGCCTCGGAACCCGACCAAATTTATAAAATCTGAGCACCCATTCGATATTGAGTCCAACTATACAAGAATTACACAAATCTGATACCAAAAGTCGCCCCTTTTGCAACCCATATCCCTAATTAAATAATGAAATCAAAGATATATTAGTAGAATTTAATAAAAAACGAGATAAGAACTCTTACCCTAACAATCCCTTTGCAAATCCCTCGATAATTTGCCTTAAACTGAGCTCTCAACGTCCAAATTGAGTAATATGAAATAAATCATCGATTTTGAAACTTAAGTCTGCTGCCCAGTTATTTACACTACGCGATTGCGTAGAACAAAATTACCAACAGCTCAAAAAGCTTATACGCGAACACAATACACTCCATGTAAATGTGGAACACTGCTTTATTGAAGATACGCGATCGTGGTTACCCTCACGCGATCGCAGTGAACAAGAGCATGGACCAGCTGCCCCCAAACTCCTCTATGCGAACGTAACCCTAACCACGCATTCGCGATGCACTGGGAACCAACATTCTGCGATCTCATCTCCCTCTATGCGAACGCATAGAGTAAAACCATCAGTCCAGCAAAAATCCCTTCGCGATCGCGTGCCAAACCTCACGATCGCATTGAAAGAAACCAGACCTGAGAAACACCAGCAACGTCAGCTATTCCTCAATGATCCGAAATGCGCCAAACATGGTCTGAATCACCCTCAAGGCCCCCGGGACCTCAACCAAGCATACTAAAAAGTCCTAAAATGTCCTACGAACATGCTCAAAGTGTGAAATCACTTCAAACAACACTAAAATCATGAATCGCGCATCGATTCAAGACTAAGAACTTATGAACTTCCGAAACCAACCCCGATTCATACCAAAACAACTCCGATTAACCCCATATTTTGCACACAAGTCTTATATGTCATTACTGACCTGTTAAAACTTTTGGAATCAGGATCCAACCTCGATATCAAAAAGTCCACTCCCAGTCAAACTTTCCAAAACCTTCCAACTTTCTAACTTTCGCCAATCAACGCCGAAATTACCTACGCACTTCCAACTCAACGCCCGGACATGCTCCTAAGACTAGAATCACCATAAGGAGATATTGGAACCGTCAAAAATCCATTCCGGAGTCGTCTTCACACAAGTTCAACTACTGTCAACTCCTACGACTTAAACTTCCAGTTATGGGTCTATGTGTCCCACTTCATTCTGAGACTCACCCAAAACCAAAACCAAACATCCCGACAAGTCATGTAACCATAATATAACACAGAGAAGGCAATAAATAGGGGATCGAGGCTAATACACTCAAAACAGTTGTGTTGTATTAACTGTCTTGATTCTGTGTTGTTAACTTTCCTTAAAGTCCTTATTGTTTCATTTCCATTGTCATTATCATTATATTGTTATATCTTTCATCTTGTTTCTTATTATCTATAGTAGGGTCTTGACCTGACCTCATCACTACTCTACTGAGGTTAGGCTTGGCACTTACTGGGTACCGCTGTGGTGTACTCATACTACGCTTCTGCACATCTTTCTGTATAGATCCAGGTACTTCCTATCAATCCTGGCATTAGTGAGATGAGATTGCTTTGGAGACTTCAAGGTACACCGGCCCGCATCCGCAGGCCTCGGAGTCCCCTTCTATCATGTTTTTCTTATTTCATTAGCCTATTATAGACAGTGATGTATAGGATGTTTTCAGCACCATTACTTAGAGCTTCTGAGTTATATTTCACCAGGTTTGGGGAGTTGTACATATTGAGTTACATCTTTTATTTATGTAATTGCTGAAGTTTTGAGATTCTAAGTTGTATTTCAATTATTCCGCATGTTGTTAGGCTTACCTAGTCTTAGAGACTAGGTACCTTCATGACATCGTACGGAGGGAACATGTCATGACAAGTTGGTATCAGAGCTCTAGGTACATAGGTGTTATGAGTCACAAGAAGGTTTAGTAGAGTCTCGCATATCAGTACGGAGACGTCTGTACTTATTTTTGGGAGGCTATGGAACTTTTAGGAAAAGCTTGAATTCTTTGATTCCTTAACGTGCAAATTTCTTTACTTTCGGATTCTAAACTTGTGTCTTTCTATTCTCTCATAGATGGTGAGGACATGCACATCCGGATCAGATGACCAGACACCCGTGCCCCCTACTAGAGCCGCGAGAGGCCATGGCCGGGGTAGAGGCCGAGGACGTCCACGTGGTGCAGCTAGAGCACCTGCACGAGCTACTACAGAGGAGTCACTAGTATATCCAGTTGGAGAGCAGGCACCTAAGATGCCTATTACTATCCCAGCACTTCAAGCGACCCTCGCCCAGTTTCTGAGCATGTTCGGCACCTTAGCTCAGGCTAGGGGAGGATCACAAACTCCCGCCGCCCGTACCCTAGAGCAGAGGGTTCAAGTTGACCAGGTCCAAAATGTCATACCATAGCATCCGACCGCCCCAGTTCAGCCCGAGGTTAGGGCAACGACTTTTGAGGGGTAGCAGCTCAAGCTCGATAGGTACAAGAAGTACCATCCTCCTACTTTCAGCGGTTTGGCATCAGATGATGCCTAGGGTTTTCTTGAGGAGTGCCACCATATTGTTACACCCTATATTTTCGTACGTAAAAATGCATCGTAAGTAAACTAATGTAGGACCAAAAATGAGATAATATTTAAAAGTATATAAAGTAAGTTAATCATGTTACCTCTGAGGTTACAAATATTGAAGATCATGAACAACAAGTACAAAGAGGGTTGGACAGTTCAGAAGCTAAAGCAATTGAAGAAAACAATGTTTCGTCGAAAGTCGACAAGTTGGGAATGTTATAACATGCACCTTTGGGGTGAGACTAGGGCTCTCAATATGATAAGGACATTATGTTATGATTTTTATTAGTCGTATGACCTCCGTGTGTTATGTTTTGAAGTCAAACGAGTTGTGGAACAAAAGTCGATGAAAGTCATCACAAGTTAAATTCATAAGTTTTACTGAAACTTTGGGTCAAATGTAACTGCAATGTTCTCCCAATATAATTAGAGTTATGGGGTGTTCCACCCATCAAACGAAATATCTATGAGTCTATTTTCTAACGCATTAAACCGTTTGTCAATACGACATCGGAGTAGA
>AWOL01S0031122.1:0-26623 GCA_000715115.1 Nicotiana otophora
AGATTAAACCATATCATGATAATTTAGAAGCTATTTGTACCACAATATTAGGAAAGGAAATAAGATTCCCTTATCTTAATTCTATCTTCAAAGAAGAAAGTGATTTCCTAAAATCAAAAACTATTTTTAAAATAAACCAGCTTTCAAATCAGGTAAACTATTTAAAAAACGATATAAAGGTTCACAAAATTGAAGAAACTTTAAAAACCCCGGGAATGGAGGAAAAGATTAAAAATTTCCAAGAAAAATTCAAACTTGAAGTTAGTTCAGAATTACCCAATGCCTTCTAGGAAAGAAAAAGGCATGTAGTCGAACTTCCTTATATAAATGAATTCACTGAACAACCCATACTGTCACGACCCAAAATCCCACTAGTTATGATGGCACCTAACCCAACCCGTTAGGTAAGCCGATTTCCAACTATCCAATTCCAATGAAATTAATTAAAAGAAAATATCTAAAACCGATACATCTCCCCAAGAACTGGTAGTACAAATCATGAGCTTCTACGAATAGAGTATACAAAATGGAAACGAAATAAATACATAGTCTATTTGAATAATACATAAACAGAGCTTTTGTAAATCTAAGGCTACCATGAACAAGAGGCAGCTACAACAGGAACGCAGGTACATCTTCAAATCCCGCAACCATCAAGCACACCAACAACAATAGCCAACATCTGCACGCAATGTGCAGAAGTGTAGTATCAGTACAACCGCCCCATGTACTGACTAAGTAACAAACCTAGCCGTAGGTTGAAAGTAGTGACGAGCTTCTACCAAGGTCGGGTCCACAACCAATAGTACACAACGACATAAAGCAAATTATACCAGCCAAATCATGATTCCCAAAAAATAGTTCTTCCTTTCAAATACATCAATGAAACCCAAATTATTTGTCGGAGTTCCCAAAAATATGAATAGTTTGAAAATAATACATTTTTCCCAAAATCTTGTCAATAATAAATGAGATGTTTCATTTTCCTTCCGGATAACTCGTGTAAAAACAATGCATCACTATGCTCATCTGTCAAAAATATGTGAGAAATCATGAATGATGTGATGTTGTACAGCATGAGGAAAAATACATCTCTATGCGTGTATGTCATGTGTGCATGCCAATGTGATGCAGTTTAGTGATAAAATCATAAACAGCCCCTCGGGCAGAATATCACTCATATACAGCCCCTCGGGCAAACCTCACAGTCACTCGTGCCACTCAAGCATTCCTCACAATCACTCTTGCCACTCGGTCATACCTCATAATCACTCTTGCCAGTCGGGCATACCTCACAATCACTCATGCCTCTTCGTCACTCAGCACTCGGCACTCGCACTCAGTTAGTACCTGGGCTCAATTGGGGTTTGTATAGACTCCGTAGGGGATCCTTCATCCCAAGCACTATAATCTGCACGGACAACTCAGGTGCGATAATAATAAAGTATGTTGTAGGCGGGCAGCCCCGATCAACACTTATCCTCACAATCAGGCCCTCGGCCGATATCAAACATGCTGCGACGTGCAGCCCGATCCCATAAATATGCAACATGCTGTGACGTGCAGCCCGATCCCATAAATATCCTCACAAATCAGGCCCATGGTCTCACTCAGTCATAAACCTCTCAAGTCACTCGGGCATTTCAGTAAAACAGGGCATTCGGCTCAAAATATTTATATGCATAAAAACTAGAGTCATAAAACTGAGTTCTGATATGAAATGAAATGAATATGACTGAATATGACTTTTCAATTTAACACAATAATTCACAACAATATGACCTCTGTGGGTCCCAATAATACTGGCACATAACCTCAACATGATTTGTAATATGCTTTTCAGCTCAATTTCTTTAACACATAAACCACATGGAAAATACAAAGGTTATTTAACTATAACATTCCACATAAATAATCATGTCACAATTTCTATAGTGCACGCCCACACGCCTGTCACCTAGCATGTGTGTCACCTCCCAACAATTCACAAAATACATATATTTAGGGTTCATACCCTCAACTCCAAGATTAGAAGAGTTACTTACCTCAATCTAAGCAAATTCTTTATTCCAATAAACCTTTTCCTAGTGATTCGGCCTCTGAACGCCTCGAATCTTAGTCAAAATAATTCGATACAATCAACACAAGGTATAGGAATCAATTCCATATGAAAATGCTAATTTTCCAAAACAATTTGAAATTTAGTTCAAATATTGCCTGTGGGGCCCACGTATCAGAACCCAACAAAAATTACAAAATCCGAACACCCGTTCCGATACGAGTCCAACCATACAAAAATTATCAAATTCCGACATCGGATTGACCTTCAAATCTTTATTTTACATTTTTGGAAGATGTTATAAAAATCTGATTTTCTTCCATAAATTCACGGATTCATGATGTAAGTGAATACAGAATCATGAAATATAAGCAATATAGGATAAGGAACACTTACCCCAATGTTTTCCCGTGAAAATCGCCCCAAAATCGCCTACACCGAGCTCCATAAACTAAAATATGAGTAAAAATGGGAAGAACCCCGTTTTATAGACCCTCAGCTGTTCCGGGCATCACAGGTAGCGTGGGGCGCTGCCTGTGGCGCAGTTTCCAACATCCCAAAATTCCCAGCGCCAGGGCTAGCGCCCCATGCTACCCTGAGCGCTCGCGGCGACGGAAAAATCGTTCCAGACACGGAAATAGGCATAACTCTCTCATACGCTGTCCGAATTCAATGATTCTTTTTGCTATGGCTACGTAATTTCAATACATATCTAATACTTTAATCAAAACTGATTTTGGAGCTCATTTGCTTAATGTGATACCACATATTCTTGAAGAATCGACATCGAGCATTCTAGGTTCGATGCTGAAATATAGCAAGTCAATCCGGAATGAACTCAACTTTTGCGTACAAGTCATAAATGGCATAACAAATCTATTCCAATTTCAAAAATATGATTCCGACCTCGATATCAAAAGGTCAAACCCCGGCCAACCTTCCCAAAAAATTCAACTTTCAGCATTTCAAGCCTAATTCCACTACGGACCTCAAATAATTTTTCGGACACGCTCCTAAGTCCAAAATCACCATACGGAGCTATTGGAATTATCAGAATTAAATTCCGAGGTCGTTTACACATAAGTCGTCATCTGCTCACAATTTTAACTTAAGATTTAAACCTTGGAACTAAGTATTCAAATTCATTCCAAAACCTTACCAGACCCGAACAAATTTCCCCGGCAAGTCACACAACAACTGTAAAGCCCAATTTGAGCAGTAAATGGGGAAATGGGGTTGTAATACTCAGAACGACTGGTCGGGTCGTTACATTCTCCCCCACTTAAATATACGTTCGTCCTCGAACGTGCCAAGAGTTGTTTCCAAGCCATCAAATCACTATTTCACCTTACCACGCACATACCCGGAAGTGAACCCATGTCACCCTATTCTATATAGGCTTGACAACACAATCCAACCGAATTCATCAATTTAACTCTAGCCCATAAACCTTGGAATTTAATTTCCAACCTTTAGAATTTCTTTCAAGACACGAATCTTACATTTATGCACTTTATGAGTTTGGACAAGCTGTATCAAGCCATAACTATCACCACGGATATAATCAACCAACATATCACACAACTCGCTTGCTCGTAGAACCATTCCCGATCGCAGTGACTACTCCAAAACAACCTGCATACTAGTATTAAACCCATATCGAACCAAACCTCATCCCAAAACCTTCGTACATTGTTGAAAATAAAAGAAACACGCGAAATAAACAAGTCACGGAGCTCTCTCGCCCAACCAGAACCTTAATCATTATTTTGAGATGACTTTAAATATTATCCTCCCTAACATACCGTAATCAAATATGATATTACCCATTCGAGGTCCAATGACCTTATATTACGAAACACAACTATTTCCACAGACATGCCGCACCAATATAACTCAGAGCCACAACCCGTGCCATCTGTGCACCAATACGGAACAATTCAAATGTACTCAGTCATGAAAAATGACTCAAATGAGAGAACTGTCCTGCAATATTAATAACTACCAACACAACAAAATGCTGAAAATTCATCATACACCGTAGAACCATCACCCGATTCTAACACAAGGTTCATACCTTAACATAGCTCCGCTGCAATGTGTGTCCCCATCCAAACGTTGGTCCATATAGTATACCCCGAGCCACCCTGTTCAAAATCAATAACGACAGAGAGGAAAATGACAAAAATGCCACACAAAACCTTAAAGAACATAACCATTACGCAATCGATAATGCAATACACAAATACTCGTCACGCTCAAATTCCACTATAAAACTCAAATAGGACCGCACCATCTATGCACATAACCAATGAATCACAACTCCTCGTAACATAAATGAGCAACTCACAGATCATCTCAGAACACGAATAAGCTCAACATCAACCGAATGACACATCCCTCAACAATAGCAGTATAGAGCCTACCATTCCGGATCGGTATAGAATACACATCTTAATTGGGCCTACCAATGGACCGCCAAATCAACTCGGGCTACCCACAAATAGATAAAGGTTCTTACGAAACTCCATAATGACTGAATCATAACACATTCTATCATCTGGCTAGCTCCGGCCACCACTTCACAATCCATAACCATGAAACAATCCGCTTTTGAGAACTCCCAATCTCCAAATCCATAGAACATGCGAATCACCATATTTGATTCCATTTCCACCGCCCGAATGTCTAACACCTCTCTAATACAAGATCATCCCATGAGAAATACTTTAAAAACTTCTTCTGTGCCACTTGTCAGAATCTGAATATCAGCATTCTATCAATAGTGTGAGTACCGTAATACAACTTTATACATCTGTAAGTCAAAATACAGTGCGCCTTCTGAAGTCTGCCCCCTTCCCATAAAACACCAAGTAGTAATAGTATTCATCTAGACATCGAAAACTATTCATGCCTCTAAGAATTTATGACCTCCCTTTCAAGGCTAAACCGTGACCTTGCACACGCCAACCTTAATCCCACACAACTCACCACATCTATTATGCCATCATATGACAAGCACAAGAATCCCATTATCAACTTTGAGTCACCAATAATTTACATACCCTTTTAGTTAGAAACCTTTCTCTTGCTTCTTTCTAGAAGGAAATCACGATACATAACACGTTCTCCACACCGGTTGAAACCATCAAGAATTCTTTGGAATCCATTTGCACAACCAAGCCACCAGGACCAAATCTCTCCAACTCATCCAAGCCACGTAGGTTGCCAAGTCCAGGTGTATTGCCACAAAGCACCTGTAGAAAACCCCCACATCATAAGCACCCAAAGGACCAATCATATCCATTACCATACTGATCCAACCTACTACCCAGTTGTCCTATTTTCTCCGAGTCCCTTCCGAATTTGTCTTTAGATTGATACTTCTTCTTGCTAAAATACCATGATCTTTAACCACAACTCACCCTACAAACCTTAGCAAAGAACCACAACGCCATATGGCCCATAAGCAACTGTATTCTTCTTAAGCACCTTCAAAAATACCACAACTATAACACTCACTTTGAGAATACCTTATGTGAATTTGAAATTGTTCTTCTTACCTTCCTTATACAAAAATGTAGAATCCTTAGTCATATAGAATTTTCGCAAGTCCAGGCACCATCAAACGCAAATCTCGGATTTACATAAGTCCGAAAACATTCTCAATTGCTATATATAATTCTCAACCCACTAAAAGTTTTCTCGGGAGTCACCCACTTTGCTCAAATCTAATTGCACCGCCCAAATGGGCCACAAGACACGTGCCCCATTAGCACCACAACACTCAAAGAAGTAACTCTACTTTAACACCACATATCAAATTCATACTCCATCCGCACTACGTCATTCACCAATAACAACTCACTTATCCCACGAATTTCATATACTCATACATGCAATATAATCCTTAACCAGAAATTTCTTTATTTGAGTCATCCTCGATCTCAACTTCTGCAAATCATAGCTAACCCACAAGTATGCCTCAGACCAAAATTAAAATTTAACACCTAACATGAAATAAAATTGTGAATAGTAGACTCCCCCACTTGGCTAAAAGCCGTAGATTAAAACATTCCATAACTTACAATACCAATACTCTCTTACTGCCATAATGCTACAGTCAGTCCAACGAAACTTCTTCCCAAGTTCATACAATGCCAACCATAAAAATACGTCAATCATCCGCTAAGCTCGTATTCATCCTCTTAACACAAAAGTCAACTTTCTCAACCAGATTCAGATTCAAATCTCCACTCATACACCTTGTTGTTAGAAAAGAAACTCTTTACTCACATCATAAGAAATACTCCTATGTAGATTACTCCGCAGGGGATAATCCACCTGCTTAGCCTCAATCTGGTATCTTGTTATACCCTTCCGCATTCACAATTACTATGCAATTACTTAGTCTATCTGAGTCCAAACTCATTAACCAGACATGAGAATTTAGTTTTACCCCAAAATTTAACAATGTGAAAGATCCTTCAAAACATTCATACTGGAGACTGTACGCCACATCAATTCGAAAATCAAGCACCCAATGGACTTTCCTTTACATTTTAAGGAAACACTTCTTGTCATATTCAAATCATCTTAACACATCCCGCATTTACATCATACTCATCACAAAGCCATTCCGCCGCTCATCGAGCCACAACTTCCACTCATAGGGATATCACCAGACAAATGAGTCCAGATGTATAGGTTACAACTGAAACTACCGAGCTCAAGCTGTGGTCTAACCATGGCCTCAAGTACTCCAGACTGGGCCATCAGCAAAACACAGAATACACACCTTGAACCTCATTCAACGAATCACAAGCCAGCGATGCACAGCTGATACCGAGCGCTCATGTGCGCATACGAATACGTGGAAGGAATTCAAAGAGTTATATTTTCAAGCTGAATCAATTCCGCACGATAAGGAAAGAAAGATTGGAAATTATCCTAAATGCCTTGTAGCCTCTCGAAGATAAGTATGGACGTCATCATACCGATCCGCAAGACTATACTAGACACTTGCTCATGACTTATAGAACCTATGAACCTAGAGCTCTGATACCACCTTGTCAAGACCCAAAATCCCACTAGTCGTGATGGCACCTAACCCAACCCGTTAGGTAAGCCAATTGCCAACTATCCAATTCCAATGAAATTAATTAAAAGAAAATATCTAAAACCGATACATCTCCCCAAGAACTGGTAGTACAAATCATGAGCTTCTAAGAATATAGTATACAAAGCGGAAATGAAATAAATACATAGTCTGTTTGAATAATACATAAACAGAGCTTTTGTAAATCTAAGGCCACCCTGAACAAGAGCATCCTACAACAGGTACACAGGTACATCTTCAAATCCCGCAACCATCGAGCACAGCAACAACAACAGCCCACATCTGCTCGCTATGTGCATAAGTGTAGTATCAGTACAACCGACCCCATGTACTGAGTAAGTAACAAACCTAGCCGTACGTTGAAAGTAGTAACGAGCTTCTACCAAGGTCGGGTCCACAACCAATAGTACACAACAACATAAAGCAAATAATATTAGAAGTAACTCAGAGATAAAAATGCTTAGCCAAATCATGATTTCAAAAAAATAGTTCTTCCTTTCAAATACATCAATGAAACCCAAATTGTTTGTCGGAGTTCCCAAAAATATGAATAGTTTAAAAACAATAAATTTCTCCCAAAATCTTATCAATAATAAATAAGATGTTTCATTTTCCTTCCGGATAACTCGTGTAAAAAAATGCATCACTATGCACATCTGTCAAAAATGTGTGAGAAATCATGAACGATGTGATGTTGTACAGCATGACGAAAAATACATCTCTATGCATGTATGTCATGTGTGCATACCAATGCGATGCAATTTAGTGATAAAATCATAAACAACCACTCGGGCATTCCTCACAATCACTCTTGCCACTCGGGCATACCTCACAATCACTCTTGCCACTCAGGCATACCTCACAATCACTCATGCCTCTCCGTCACTCAGCACTCGGCACTCGCACTCAGTAGGTACCTGTGCTCACTGGGGGTGTGTATAGACTCCGGAGGGGATCCTTCATCCCAAGCCCTATAATCTGCACGGGCAATCACGTGCGATAATAATAAAGTATGCTACAGGCGGGCAGCCCCGGTCCACACTCATCTTCACAATCAGGCCCTCGGCTGATATCAAACATGCTGCGACGTGCATCCCGATCCCATAAATATGCAACATGCTGCGGCGTGCAGCCCAATCCTTTAAATATCCTCACAAATCAGGCCCTTGGCCTCACTCAGTGATAAACCTCTCAAGCCACTCAGGCATTTCAGTAAAACAGGGCATTCGGCCCAAAACATTTATATGCATCAAAAAGAGATTCATAAAACTGAGTTATGATATGCAATGAAATGAATATGACTAAGTATGACTTTTCAATTTAACACAATAATTCACAGCAATATGACCTCTGTGGGTCCCAATAATACTGGCACATAGCCTCAACATGATTTGTAATATGCTTTTCAGCTCAATTTCTTCAACACATAACACCGCATGGAAAATACAAAGGTTATTTAACTATAAAATTCCACATAAATAATAATGTCACAATTTCTATAGTGCACGCCCACACGCCCGTCACCTATCATGTGCGTCACCTCCGAACAATTCACAAAATACATATATTTAGGGTTCATACCCTCAACTCCAAGATTAGAAGAGTTACTTACCTCAATCCAAGAAAATTCTTTATTCCAATAAACCTTTTCCTAGTGATTCGGCCTCCGAACGCCTCGAATCTTAGTCAAAATAATTCGATACAATCAACACGAGGTATAGGAATCAATTCCATATGCAAATGCTAATTTTCCATACAAATCTGAAATTTAGTTCAAACATTACCCGTGGGGCCCACGTATTGGAACCCGACAAAAATTACAAAATCCAAACACTCGTTCCGATACGAGTTCAAGCATACAAAAATTATCAAATTCTGACATCGGATTGACCTTCAAATCATCATTTTACATTTTAGGAAGATTTTATAAAAATCTGATTTTTCTTCCATAAATTCACCGATTCATGATGTAAATGAATATGGAATCATGCAATATAATCAATATAGGATAAGTAACACTTACCCCAATGTTTTGCCGTGAAAATCGCCCAAACATCGCCTACACCGAGCTCTATAAACTCAAAAATGGCAAGAACCCCGTTTTATAGACCCTCAGCTATTTCAGGCGTCACAGGTAGTGTGGGGCGCTGCCTGTGGCGCAGTTTCCAGCATCCCAAAATTCCCAGCGCTAGGGCTAGCGCCCCACGCTACCCTGGGCGCTCGCGGCCACGAAACAATCATTCCAGACACGGAAACAGGCATAACTCTCTCATACGATGTCCGAATTCAATGATTGTTTTTGCTATGGCTCTGTAATTTCAATACGGATCTAATACTTTAATCAAAACTGAATTTAGAGCTAATTTGCTTAATGTGATACAACATATTCTTGAATAATCGACATCGAGCATTCTAGGTTCGATGCCGAAACATATCAAGTCAATCCGGAATGAACTCAAATTTTGCGTACAAGTCATAAATGGCATAACAAAGCTATTCCAATTTCCAAAATATGATTCTGACCTCGATATCAAAAGGTCAAACCCTGGTCAACCTTCCCAAAAAATTTAACTTTCGGCATTTCAAGCCTAATTCCACTACGGACCTCCAAATATTTTTTCTGACACGCTCCTAAGTCCAAAATCACCATACGGAGCTATTGGAATCATCAGACTTAAATTCTGAGGTCGTTTACACATAAGTCGACATCCTCTCACTACTTTAACTTAAGCTTTAAACCTTGGAACTAAGTGTTCCAATTCATTCCAAAACCTTACCAGACCCGAACCAATTACCCGGGCAAGTCACACAACAACTGTAAAGATCAATTTGAGCAGTAAATGAGGAAACGGGGTTGTAATACTCAAAATGACTGGTCGGGTCATTACACATACCCACTAAGGCTAGGCCTATTCAAATGAATCATAAACTCATGGAAGTTTGTAAAAATGAAATAAACGATCTCCTTAAAAAGAATATAATTAGACCATCTAAATAACCTTGGAGCTGCGCAGCTTTTTACGTTAATAAAAGCACAGAAAAGGAAAGAGGAGCTACCAGACTTGTTATTAATTATAAACCATTAAACAAGGTTTTACAATGGATTAGGTACCCAATACCTAATAAAAGAGACTTATTAAAAAGAACTTATAAAGCTAATATCTATAGCAAATTTGATATGAAGTCAGGATTCTGGCAAATTCAAATTAGTGAAAAGGATAAATTTAAAACTGCTTTCAATGTCCCATTTGGACAATAGGAATGGAATGTTATGCCTTTCGGGTTAAAAAATGCCCCATCAGAATTTCAAAACATTATGAACAACATATTCAATCCATACAGTAAGATGTCAATTGTTTACATTGATGATGTTTTAATATTTTCTGAGGATATAGACTCTCACTTTAAGCATTTAAATACGTTCTTTAAAGTCGTAAAGCATAATGGATTAGTGGTATGTCCTAAGAAGATTAACTTGTTCCAAACAACTATTAGATTCTTAGGACATGACCTATACCAAGGCACGTATAAACCAATCTGTAGAGCCATTGAGTTCTCTTCTAAATTCTTTGATGAAATCTTAGATAAAACACAATTACAAAGGTTTTTAGGAAGCCTTAATTATGTAGCAGACTTCATTCCTGATATTAGGAAAATCTATAAACCACTATACAGACGTCTCAGAAAGAATCCAGTCCCATGGAGTCAAGAATAAACTGACACTGTCAAAAAAGTCAAATCTATTGTTCAAAAACTTCCTTGTCTACGAATTCCTAATCCTGAGGCATTCATGATAGTTGAACCGGCGCTTCTGATGAAGGGTATGGTGGTATTCTCAAACAACGAATCTCTTCAAACTCTCTATAACAATTAGTTCGTTTCACTTTCGGAATCTGGAATTCGGCCTAGAAAAATTATAGTACAGTCAAAAAAGAGATTTTGTCCATAGTACTATGTATTACAAAAGTTTCAAGACGATTTAATAAATAAAGAATTTTTATTAAGAGTTGATTGTAAATGAGCTAAAGATATTTTACAAAAAAATGTTAAAAACCTCATTTCAAAAAAGATTTTTGCCAGATGGCGAGCACTATTATCTAGTTTTGATTTTCAAATTGATTTTATTAAGGGCGAAAAAAACTCTTTACACGAATTCCTAACCAGAGAATTCCTGCAGGGAAAAAATGAGACCAAATCAGAAGGGTCCCTTCAGGGCCTCACCAAAGAGAGAAAATAGATACTCTGCACTTGTAGATTACTACCCGCCTTTACCCGTGAGACCACCTATAAACATTATGGTAACCCCTCTGAGCGTTCCCACCACAAATAAAACAGCAACAATGACAGTCTTTGGTACTATTCCAAAAATAGAAGGACCATTCCAACAAGCTTCTTTGAAAGTTTCAACAAGCCAAACTGGTAAGATACTCATCAGTTCAGATTATGAAATGAAGACCCCAGGGTCATTTGCACATGCAGTCAAGCCAGAGACACCATCCAAAAAGGAAGGTAAAAAACCAGTTTCTCAGGAGAAAGAAATATTTGAAATAATTTCCAAAGCACCAATTAAAGTGGTAGCACTAGACAAAGGTTACGAAAACTTTGATAAACAAGATTTAATCAGATATTGTTATACAAACAGAAATTATGTTGAGACTAATGACCTCCTAAAATCAAGGAGGTATTATGAATTTATTCTTACAGATACTGGATCAGACACTTTTGAACATACCCTTAGAGATGACAAAGATCCTGACAGTATTAGGTATTCTTGATTTACCATTAACAAAATTATTAGCCTTTTGAATGGGGAATGGATCACTTGCGCACCTCGATTGTGCTCTTTGTACAATTCAGACCCCAAACATATAATTTCAAAGATTACATGGATGCTTGGTATAACTTTATTTACCTACTCCATGGTTCACACACATGGTTCGTAAATTATATCGAATAAGCAGCAAAATCAGTCATACCAAGATGGTTCTATGACTGGTGGTGGAGGAACAAAGCAATCCATGCCTCGGAGCTTCCATATTCATTATGAGAGATTCCATAAAGAACAGGAAATATCTACCTTACCGGATCATATTAAAATTTGCAAATATTACTTTGCAAAAAGCATTTCGTTTATAATTAGTTGGACGTTCGAAATTGAACAGATCGAATGAATTCAATATTTAGTTAAAGTGGCAAAAATCAAAGGATGGGTTCCTGAATCAAGAGAGATCAAGAAACCCAAACCAGCCAGCAGAAGTGGATCTACCAGTTGACAAGCAGAATTAAAAAGGAGACTCTTAGAATTCTTAGCAAATATTGAAACAGCAAGGCCAATAGAAGTACAGGCTATGTTAGACACATTATCAGTATCCTCCTTAACAAAGAACCAGGATAATGGGGACATGGAAGACCCACACGGTATAGCTCAAGCCTACCGTGCTTATACAGAAGAAGAATAATATCTGAAGATAATAACTCTCCAGACAAAGACAAACGACTCTTCAAAAATGGAGAAGTCACCTGAAAACGACAACCACAAGAAGACAAAAGCAGTATCTGCCTCTTTAAAAAAGCAGCAGACGACCCTTCAGAAAAGCAACAGGCAGCAAACAAGGATCGTCCATTTAGACGGCTGAGATTAACTCAACAGAATTCTTAAGTCTATATAAGACTTTCAATATTGTAATAGAATTTATCCGAAAAAGTTTTCAAGATTTTTCCCTATCTTTTTTCTCCCCTTCTGTAAAAATGTTCTCTTATGTTTTAATAAAGCTTTTAACAAGTAAGTATTTTTGCCTTACTATTTAAATTTCGCATTTATTTTATCTATTTTAAAGATAAAACGTATGATCCGCTAAATGGTATCAGAGAGATTTTGTCTATCGTACTATGTATTACAAAGTTTCATGACGATTTAATAAATAAAGAATTTTTATTAAGAGTTGATTGTAAATCAGCTAAAAAGATTTTACAAAAAGATGTTAAAAATCTCATTTCAAAATAGATTTTTAGAGATGGCGAGCACTATTATCTAGTTTTGATTTTCAAATAGATTTTATTAAGGGCGAAGAAAACTCTTTACCTGACTTTCTAACCAGAGAATTCCTACAGGGAAAAAATGAGACCAAATCAGAAGGGTCCCTTCAGGGCCTCACCAAAGAGAGAAAATAGATACTCTGCACTTGTAGATTACAACCCGCCTTTACCCGTGAGACCACCTATAAACATAATGGTAACCCCTGCAAGAGTTCCCACCACAAATAAAACAACAGCAATGATAGTCCTTCGTACTATTCCAAAGATAGAAGGACCATTCCAACAAGCTTCTTCGAAAGCTTCGACAAGCCAAACTGGTAAGATACTCACCAGTTCAGATTATGCAATGAAGACACCAGGGTCATCTGCACAAGCAGTCAAGCCAGAGACATCATCCAAAAAGGAAGGTAAAAAACCAGTTTCTCAGGAGAAAGAAACATTTGAAATAATTTCCAAAGCACCAATTAAAGTGGTAGCACTAGACAAAGGTTACAAAAACTTTGATAAACAAGATTTAATCAGACCCTATTTTACAAACAAATATTATATTGAGACCAGTGACCCCCTAAAATCAAGGAGGTATTATGAATTTATTGTTACAGATACAAGATCAGTCACTTTTGAACATACCCTTAGAGATGACAAAGATCCTGACAGTATTAGGTATTCTAGATTTATCATTAACAAAATTATTACCCCTTTTAAACGGGGAATGGATCACTTGCACACCCCGATTGTGCTCTCTGTACAATTCAGACCCCAAACATATAATTTCAAAGATTACATGGACGCTTGGTATAACTTTAATTACCTACGCCCTGGTTCACACACATGGTTTGTAAAATATAGCGAACAAGCAGCAAAATCAGTCATACCAAGATGGTTCTATGACTGGTGGAAAACATTTGGAGGAACAGAGCAATCCATGCCTCGGAGCTTCCATATTCATTATGAGATATTCCATAAAGAACGGGTAATCTCTACCTTACCATATCATATTAAAATTTGCAAATATTATTTTGCAAAAAGAATTTCGTTTATAATTAGTTCGACGTTCGAAATTGAACAGATCGAACGAATTCCATATTTAGTTAAAGTACCAAAAATCAAAGGATGGGTTCTTGAATCAAGAGAGATCAAGAAACCCAAACCAGCTAGCAAAAGTGGATCTACCAGTTCACAAGTAGAAAGAAAAAGGAGACTCTTAGAATTCTTATCAAATATTGAAACAGCAAGACTAGTAGAAGTACAGGCTATGTTAGACATAGTATCAGCATCCTCCTCAACAGAGAACCAGGACATTGGGACATGGAAGACCCACACGGTATAGCTCAACCCTACCGTGCTTATACAGAAGAAGAATTGTATCTGAAGATAATAACTCTCCAAATTAAGACAAAAGACTCTTCAAAAAAGGATAAGTCACCTGAAAACGACAACCACAAGAAGACAAAAGTAGTATCTGCTTCTTTAAAAAAACAGCAGACGACCCTTCAGAAAAGCAACAGACAGCAAACAAGGATCGTCCATTTAGACGGTTGAGATTAACTCAACAGAATTCTTAAGTCTATATAAAACTTTCAAAATTGTAATAGAATCCATCCGAAAAATTTCCCAAGATTTTTCCCTATCTTTTCTCTCCCCTCTGTAAAAATGTTCTCTTATGTTTGAATAAAGCTTTTAACAAGTAAGTATTTTTGCATTACTATTTAAATTTTGCATTTGTTTTATCTATTTTAAAGATAAAACGTATGAGCTTCTAAATGGTATCAGAGAGATTTTGTCTTTAGTACTATGTATTACAAAGTTTCAAGACGATTTAATAAATAATTGTTTTTTATCAAGAGTTGGTTGTCAATCAGCTAAAGAGATTTTAAAAAAAGATGTTAAAAACCTCATTTCAAAATATATTTTTGTCAGATGGCAAGCACTATTATCTACTTTTGATTATCGAATTGATTTTATTAAGGGCGAAGAAAACTCTTTACCCAACCTTCTAACCAGAGAATTCGTACAGGGAAAAAATGAGACCAAATCAGAAGGGTCCCTTCAGGGCCTCACCAAAGAGAGAAAATAGATACTAAGCACTTGTAGATTACTACCCGTCTTTACCCGTGAGACCACCTATAAACATAATGGTAACCCCTCTGAGAGTTCCCACCACAAATAAAACAGCAACAACGACAGTCTTTGGTACTAATCCAAAGATAAAAGGACCATTCCAACAAGCTTCTTTGAAAGCTTCGACAAGCCAAACTGGTAAGATACTCACCAGTTCAGATTATGAAATGAAGACCCCAGGGTCATCTGCACAAGTAGTTAAGCCAGAGACACCATCCAAAAAGGAAGGTAAAAAACCAGTTTCTCAGGAGAAAGAAACATTTGAAATAATTTTCAAAGCACCAATTAAAGTGGTAGCACTAGACAAAGGTTACGAAAACTTTGATAAACAAGATTTAATCAGACCCTGTTATATAAATAGAAATTATGTTGAGACCAGTGAACCCCTAAAATCAAGGAGGTATTATGAATTTATTCTTACAGATACAGGATCAGTCACTTTTGAACATACCCTTAGAGATAACAAAGATCTTGACAGTATTAGGTATTCTAGATTTACTATTAACAAAATTATTAGCCCTTTTGAATGGGGAATGGATCACTTGCACACCCCGATTGTGCTCTCTGTACAATTCAGACCCCCCAAACATATAATTTCAAAGATTACATGGACGCTTGGTATAACTTTATTTACCTATGCCCTGGTTCACACACATGGATCGTAAAATATAGCGAACAAGTAGCAAAATCAGTCATACCAAGATGGTTCTATGCCTGGTGGTGGAGGAATAGAGCAATCCATGCCTCGGAGCTTCCATATTCATTATGAGATATTCCAGAAAGAACAGGAAATCTCTACCTTACCGGATCATATTAAAATTTGCAAATATTATTTTGCAAAAATAATTTCGTTTATAATTAGTTGTACGTTCGAAATTGAACAGATCGAACGAATTCAATATTTATTTGAAGTACAAAAAATCAAAGGATGGGTTCCTGAATCAAGAGTGATTAAGAAACCCAAACCAGCCAGCAGAAGTGGATCTACCAGTTCACAAGCAGAATTAAAAAGCAGACTCTTAGAATTCTTAGCAAATATTGAAATAACAAGCCCAGTAGAAGTACAGGCTATGTTAGACACAGTATCAGCATCCTCCTCAACAGAGAACCAGTACAATGGGGATATTGAAGACCCACACGGTATAGCTAAAGCCTACCATGCTTATACAGAATAAGAATAGTATCTGAAGATAATAACTCTACAGACAAAGACAAAGGACTCTTCAAAAAATGAGAAGTCACCTGAAAACGACAACCACAAGAAGACAAAAGCAGTACCTTCCTCTTCAAAAAAGCAGCAGACGACCCTTCAAAAAAGCAACAGACAGTAAACAAGGATCGTCCATTTAGATAGTTGAGATTAACTCAACAAAATTCTTAAGTCTATATAAGACTTTCAAAATTGTAATAGAATCCATCCGAAAAATTTCCCAATATTTTTCCCTATATTTTCTCTCCCCTCTGTAATAATGTTCTATTATGTTTGAATAAAGCTTTTAAGAAGTAAGTATTTTTGCCTTACAATATAAATTCCGCATTAATTTTATCTATTTTAAAGATAAAACGTATGATCCTCTAAATGGTATCAGAGCCATGTTAAGTATGAAAGGCTAAACCTCTTATACTGTCTTTAGGGTTCGTCGAAATCTTGTTATCATATTCATGTTATAATTTTTAGACATTTCTATACTGTTCATTTCTTCATAGGTTTACTGTTCATTTTCTTTAAAGCTTCAGATTTTATCCTCTGAGTGTTCTATGTTCATAGTGTGAGGGATCCTTGTAGGATGTCGATTAAAACTTATTAAACTGCCATCCGTTGCCGTCGTCCATAGGCTAGAGTGTGCCGCGAGAGATAGGACACAATAGGACACAGTTAACACGTTTAAGCCCCAACCCCCAAGATAACTTAGAACTCAATTCACTACATTGATAAGCTGTAGTAAAGAAGAAGATAAATAGTAGACACTATACAGTTAAGAACATTATAGAACTATTAAGACTATTATTACATGATTAGATAACAGAGAAAGTAGACTTACATCTTAAAGATAGTATATCTCTCAAATACTAATAAAACTTTGTAAAGTTTTTGAAATGAAAAATCATTCTTCTTTTAATAAAATAAGACTATTAAATCGAGGCAAATGGAGGATACTAAAAGGATTAAGAAACATTGATAAAACAATATTCCGTGCTGATTACAATATTCAAATTTATAAAGTACTTGTTTTTATAGAACCAAGAAAACAAACTTTAGAAGAAATTTCTGAAGTAATAAAAACTTTAGAACAAAAATTGGAAGATTATAAAAGTAGAAGATTTTATATTTTTCTTAATCTAAAAGTAGTAAACATTTGCCTTAGAAGGTGCACGACCCTTTTTTAAAATGAATAATTCTGATAAAGATAAAATTTTAAATAATATCAATCAATCTCTGGCAGTAACGAATATTGCCAAAAATAGAAAATGATTTACAAAATTGGAGTATTCCGAGAGAACCCTATAGTACCATCTACCATATTGGTAAGTTTGATTTTATAAAATATTATAAGATCAAAACTTGCGAATCAACTATTTCCATCAATAACTCGATAGAAACAATCAAGTTATTAGCTGCACAAGATATTCAACAATATAGAAAGAAATTCAATTTCCTTCACATCGGATTAGTACAAGTGGCAGTCAAACCTCTATATAGATTAGGTTTAGACACCCCCATCTATCTCTTACAAAGAGATGACAGACTTCTTAACTTTGATGATTCATTATTAGGAGTTCTGCAAAGTAACCTAGCCCAAGGCCCGGTATACTTTAATTGCTATCCAAACTTTTCAGTTGACATAAATGACCAGAACGTTTTAGATACATTAACTCTTAATATAAAAACCAAAAACATGAATAGCAAAGTTAACACAAGGGAAATAGCTGTAATTTATAGAGTATATTACAGACTAATGAAAACAACTTTAGCCCCAAAAGCTAAAATCGAAAGTAATAAAGGAGTTACTATGCTCATGGAAGCAAACCAAGAACATAGTAATACCCATGTCCCTAGAATGATTCAGTGGGATGAAATTCTATCAAAAGACGTATGGAGTTTTGAAGACATTACCCAACCAAAATATGAACCTGAGAGTTCATACATTGAACAAGTCATTCAATATCCTTCTGGAGCCATTGTCACGACCCAAAACTAACCCTGTCGTGATGGCTCCTATCGTGGAACTAGGTAAGCCGACTCATTTCCAAAACAAACCAATATTTCATTTCAAAGATAATTCCAAGGTTATTTAAAATAAAACCTCCATTTAAAAGAGTTCAAATCAAGAAAAATAGAATTTGCGGAAAAGAAAAGCCCGACATCGCGGTGTCACTCGTCATGAGCATCTACTATAATCTGTCTAACAATATCAAGGCTAACTTAGCCTGGAAAAAAGCTAAATACAACTAGAGGGATATAAGAGGGAGAAGAGCAGAGCTGCGATCGCCAAACAACTACCTTACTATCTCCAAGAAAACCTGCAACCAGAACACTCATTAACCGCTACCGTGTCCAACTAAACCTGAATCTGCACACACGGTGCAGGGAGTAATGTGAGTACGCCAACTCAGTAAGTAACAACAATAAATAAAGACTGATCAGTAGTAACGAGCAATAAAGCATATAACGTTCATATCATGAAATCTCAGTAAAGTACAACATGCTTTAAAANTGCACACAAGGTGCAGGGAGTAACGTGAGTACGCCAACTCAGTAAGTAACAACAATAAATAAAGACTGAGCAGTAGTGACGAGCAATAAAGCATATAACGTTCATATCATGAAATCTCAGTAAAGTACAACATCCTTAAAAATCAGTGTTTGAATCAAATCGTCTCGTTTAAACTCGATTCCATTAAAAATCATTTAAAGATATTTTTCCAATAGTTTTTCAAACCTAGGCTCAGCAAATGTGAGTAAAAATGATGAAATCATAAACAGCACCTCGGGCATACCTCACAATCACTCTTGCCACTCGGGCATACCTCACAATCACTCTTGCCACTCGGGCATACCTCACAATCACTCTTCACTCAGCACTCAGCACTCGCACTCAGTAGGTACCGGCGCTCACTGGGGGTGTGTACAGACTCTGGAGGGGATCCTTCATCCCAAGGGCTATAATCTTCACGGACAACTCACATGCGATAATAATAAAGTATGTTGCAGGCGGGCAGCCCCGATCCACACTCATCCTCACAAATCAGGCCCTCGACCTCACTCAGTCACAAGTATGCTATAGGCGAGCAGCCCCGATCCACACTCATCCTCACCAATCAGGCCCTCGGCCTCACTCAGTCATAAATATTTCAAGCCACCCGAGCATTTCAGTAAAATAGGGCGTTCGGCCCAAAACCTTTATATGCATAAAATAGAGTCATAAAACTGAGTTATGCGGTAAACAAGGATAAACATGACTGAGCATAGATTTTTCAATCGAAAACAATGAAAGGATGGTAAGAAACAGCCCATAAGGGTCCAAACAACATTGGCGCTAGGACCAAACATGACATTCAGCCCAATTTATAGAAATTCTTTCTAAAACATATAAGTATCAAATGCTTTCAACAAGTATGCAACTTTACAGTTGCTACGGGACGGACCAAGTTACAAATCCTCAACAGTGCACGCCCACACGCCCGTCACCTAGCATGTGCGTCACTTCAAAATAGTAGAATGATACACAATCCGGGGTTTTATACCCTCAGGACTAGATTTACAATCGTTACTTACCTCAAACCAGTCAAATCTCTACCTCGTAATGCTCTTGCCTCTAGATTCGGCCTCCAAATGCTGCAAATCTATTCAAAATCAGTATAATACCATCAATATACGCTAATGGAATGAATTCCACAAGAAAAGCTTCAAAATTAGACCAAAACCCGAAATTGGCTCAAAATCGCCTGTGGGGCCCACATCTCCGAACCCGACAAAAGTTATAAAATCTGAAAGCTCTTTCAACCACGAGTCTACCCATACCAATTTTACCAAAATCAGACCTCAACTCGACCCTCAAATGTATAAATCTTATTTGCAAATTTCTAAGTTCAAATCTCCGATTTACTCCTCAAAATCATGAAAGCTAGTCGGATTATTCGATGATAATTCAATATTATGGAGTAGAAATGATAACAAGGGACTTACCTCAAGTTTTCCTTGAAAATATACCAAATCCTCAAGCTCCAATTTGTCAAAAATAGCGAATGGGACGAAGTCCCTGTTTTTATAATTCTGCCCAGACATCCTCGGTCATCGATCGAGGTCCTCGATCCTGGCCCTCGATCCAGGCCCTCGGTCCTGGACCTCGATCCTGGGCCTTGATCCTGGTTCTTCGGTCCTAGGCCTTCGATCCTAGCCTTCGACCGTGACCCTCGACCCTGGTTTCGATCATATCTTCGATCGTGCCCCTCGATTTTGGGCTCGATCATGTCTTCAATCGTGTCCCTCTATTCTGGGCTCGATCACTGGGAGATTGCTGGGCTCGATCGCTGGGAGATTGCTGGCAAAAGAAATTTCAAACAGAAGGAAATTGTAGCAGCTGTTGTAGTTCAATTTTTGATCCGTTAACCATTCGAAACTCACCCGAGGCCCTTGGGACCTCAACCAAATATACCAAAAAATCCTAAAACATCATACTAACTTAGTCGAATCCTCAAATCACCTCAAACAATGCTAAAAGCATGAATTACACCCCAATCCAAGCCTAATGAACATTAAAATTTCTAATCTCTACAAATAATTCCGGAACCTATCAAATCACGTCTGATTGACCTCAAATTTTGCACACAAGTCATAAATGACATAACAGAGATATTCCAATTTTCAGAATCGGATTCCGACCCCGATATCAAAAAGGCAACCCCCCGGTCAAACTTCTCAAAAATAAAACTTTCGGCATTTCAAGCCTAATTCCTCTACGTACTTCCAAATAATATTCCGGACACGCTCCAAAGCCCAAAATCACCATACAGAGCTATTGGAATCATCAAATTCAAATCCGAGGACGTTTACACATAGGTCCATATCCGATCCACTTTTCTAACTTAAAATTTTTAATTATGAGACTAAGTGTCTCATTTCGCTCTGAGTTCCTTCCAGACCCGAACCAACTAACCCGATATAACATAAAATAGNAAATGGGGAAAACGGGGCCATAACTCTCGAAATGACCGGTCGGGTCGTTACATCCATACTTAAAGTTCTTAAGTCCAGGTTCAGCTAGTGGAACTTCTTCCAGTAGAAGAATGCCTTTCACTATACCTGCTTATTTTAAGGATAACAAAAATGACGAAGAATTAATTGAAGAAATTGATACAAAACCTAAGGGAGTAGACTTTAATAGAACTGTTCCCAAAGTTATTTATCAAAATATGCCCTTTGTTACTACTCCAAGAAGCCCAACTGCTGAAACAGTTGATCAATTAACAGTAATCCGAGCCGATGACTTTGAAATAGATTGAAAAAGTATAGATGCTCAGTGGTTGCATCCCAACAACACCATTAACATAAAATGTTACGTAGATACCTACTCTTTAAAACAAAGATTATCTTAAACATTGTTTGAAATAACAGGACAGATAAATGGATAAAAGACTTAAAAAGAATCAAGTGTAATATTGAATTCTTTAAATGGTTTGAAATAACATGACAGATTCCAAATCAAAAAGAATCTCTACAAATGATAGTTAACAAATGGTATACCAAAAACAAAGGTATAATAGAAGCCATTAATCCACCCTTAGAAGAAATTCTAATACCAGTTCAAAGTGAAATAATCACAGCTTCTTTTAAAAGAGAAAGTGCTCACATTGACAGTGGACCAACTAACAAAGATATTAATAAAATTATTGTCCAAAATAATTACACAAATAATTTATTACATGTGCTTTCAAACCAATTAAAAGATATAATAAATTAGGAATCCCTACAAGATCCATAACAGCTTCTAAAGTTGAAACACATCCATTAATAAAACTTTCAGAATTTTCTAAAGAAAAGTTTCCCGAATTAGAAGAAAAATTCAATTTTGCATATAAACTTCTGGAACAAATCGAAGAAAGGCCATGTTTATCATTTCATCGTCACTGTCAGAATAGCTTTCATCTGATGATGACGATGATGTGATGTTTTCGTTTTGTTCAAGAATAGCAAATAGCTTTTCTTTAACATCTTCATCCATTTCTAAGGTGTTAACCTTTTTTATTTTTCTTGTTGGGGACTGGGCATTCATTTTCTCTATGCCCTGTCTTTCCACATGACCAACATTTGTTACCATGTTCCTTTTTAGAACGTCTTTTAAATCTTCTTTTCTTAGGAATTCCTTCCTTCTTTTCTTTATGCTTATGGCGTCTTCTTGATTTTTCAGAAGATTTTTTATGTTGTTTTGCTCTTTTAGATGGAGCACCAATTGTCTTAAAACCGAAGTCTTGACAGAAGCTTCCTAATTTTGTTTTGGATTGGAGTCTGTCTTTTTTGATAAGACTTTTAAGTTTTAGGTCTGTACATAAGTTAAGACCTGTTATGTTAATAAAACTGATTAAATCTCCATAAGTAAGAATGTTATAAGGGATTTGTCCGTTAAATCTATCTTTGATTTTAGTTCTTACCTTTTCGGCAAATAGTCTTGGTAAACCACTGATAAATCTTTCTTTCCAGAAAGCACTACCGCAGTCTTCTCTAATCATTACTTTTTCTATAAACATATCTTTATACCATCTAAAATCTGTTAATTTTGGACAGTTAAGATTGTTAAGAAGTTCTAAACTCCTATCTTAGAAAAGTTTTGGTTCTCCAATGAAGTGTTTAGCAATACAGTAGATGAAAGTTGCAGAAGCATCTTCTCTAGCTTCTTGTTCTGCAACTTGCATCCCTGATTCAGTTTTTATTACGGTTGCAATGGTAGTTTGTGATGACCCAAAATGTCATCTTTAAATTTATACTTAATTTTGTATTCTAAGACCTCGAAAAGTACTATTTATCATTACTCGACTTGCGTGCGTAGTCCCTAAAATTTTCCAAAAAGTTTTCAGGTGAAAAATGAATTAAAATGTGAATTAGAGCTTTAAAACTCAACTGAGTTGACTTTGGTCAACATTTTGAGCAAATAGACTCAGATCAGTATTTTGATAGTTTTGGTAGGTCCGTATCGTGATTTGGGACTTAGGCGTATGCCCGAAATCAAATTCAGAGGTCCCTAGGCCGAGATATGGAATTGTGATGAAAAATTTAAAGTTTAAGTTCAAATAGTGATCGGATGTCGAATTATGTGCAAATGACCCCAAAATAGAATTTTGATGATTCTAACAGCTCCGTATGATGATTTTGGACTTAGGAGCGTGGTCGGAATTGTATTTGGAAGTCCGTAGTGGAATTAGGCTTGAAATGCCGAAAGTTGAATTTTTGGGAAGTTTGACCGAGGGGTTGATTTTTTGATATCAGGGTCGAAATCTGATTCTGAAAATTTTCATAGCTCCGTTATGTCATTTATGACTTGCGTGCAAAATTTGAGGTCAATTGGACTGGATTTGATAGGTTCCAATGTTGTTTGTAGAAATTGAAAGTTCAAAGTTCATAGATTTTGATTTGTGGTGTGATTAGTCGTTTTGATGTTGTTTGATGTGGTTTAAAGCCTCGACTAAGTTCATATTGTATTTTGGGACATGTTGGAATAATTGGTTAAGGTCCCGAAGGTCTCGGGTGGAATTCGGAAGGTAAACGGAATGGATTTCGGACAAAGAAGGTTGCTGGAAATTTGCAGAAAATTTTGCCAGAAGTTTGCAGAAATTTCGCCAGAAATTTCTGGTGTGTGGAGCCAATCTGGGAAGCTTATATATCGTAATACATAAGGAATCAGAAAACTTTCAAAACATGAAAATTGTAGTCGTTTGTTCCTAGTTTTCAGAAAGTTAAATCATTCATTATTTGGACATTTGTACAGAAAGTTATGATGGATTGAATGAAGGCTGGTAGAGCAGTTTCGCCAGAAATTCTGATGCATGGAGCCGACTTTGGAAGCTTATATCTCGCAATTCTTATGGAATCAGAAAGGTTGTAAAACATGAAATTGTAGTTGGTTGATTCTAGTTTCCAGAAAGTTAAACCATGTATCATTTGGACATTCGTACATAACGTTATGATCAATTGAAGGAAGGCTAGTAGAGTAGTTTCTGGTGGACTTTTAGTGACGAAAAATGGACTTTTAGTGACGAAAAATGGACTTTTAGTGACGGATTGGCAGAAACTTAAGGNAGAAAGGTTGTAAAACATGAAATTGTAGTTGGTTGATTCTAGTTTCCAGAAAGTTAAACCATGTATCATTTGGACATTCGTACATAACGTTATGATCAATTGAAGGAAGGCTAGTAGAGTAGTTTCTGGTGGACTTTTAGTGACGAAAAATGGACTTTTAGTGACGAAAAATGGACTTTTAGTGACGGATTGGTAGAAACTTGAGGCAAAAATGGTCCTTTCATTCATTTCATTTTGGATTTTTGGAGCACGGTTCTTGGGAGATTTTTCGGCGATTTGCACGGGAAAACATTGGGATAAGTGTTCCTTATCCTATATTGATTATATTTCATGATTCCATACTCATTTACATCATGAATTCGTGAATTTATGGAAGAAAAATCAAGATTTTTGGAAAATCTTCCAAAAACAAAAATTTAAGATTTGGAGGTCGAGTTGTAATCAGATTTTGGTAAAATTGATATGGGTGGACCCCACGGGCAAATTTTTAACTAATTCCGGATTTTATTGAAAATGCAATATTGTCTTATGAAATTGATTACTATAATTTATGTTGACTATATCGAATTAATAAAGATTAGATATGAGTCGATCGGAGTCGAAAAATTGAGGAAAAAGGATAATACTTGGTTAAATTGGGGCAAGTCGAGGTAAGTGACTTGTCTAACCTTGTGTGGGAGAAATTCCCCCTAGGATTGATAATTGTAATGTGTGGAAAGTCGTGTACACGAGGTGACGAGTGTGTACACGTGCTAAATGTGAATGATTATATTTTAAATTGTGTAGATCACTGTTATGCATTAATTAAATTATTTTATTTTGTTATATTCTTCATTATTGATTTAATGTTTATCTTTTAAATTTGTCTGACCTTTTCCGGCTAATTTTATTTTTGTTTAGTTGGAACTTGGTTTCTTTTATTCTGTGCATTATTGAAGGTTAATTTTTTTTAAATTAAATATTATTAATATGAAGTATTTGACATTTTAAAACTTGATATTGAAGCAACATATTAAAGATTTTGAAATATTATTTTCCTGAATTATTTACTCCTCAATATTTTTGTAAGATTTGCGTACTCATTGTGATGGAGCAGTGAGCTATTTAATGTGAAAAATATTATTGTTGAATTATTTTGACATGAGCCGTGAGCTCTTTATTGTGAAAAATATTATTGTTGAATTATTTTGACATGAGCCGTGAGCTCTTTATTGTAGAAAAACAGAACCCTTTAATATGAAAGAGGTTATCAATAGATTTTCAATCAAAGATGATAAACCCACTATTCAACATCTCCAAACAGAAATAAAATCTGTAAAAGATGAAATAAAATTGGTTAAGCTTAGACTTGACAAAATAGAAATGGAAAATCTTACTAAAGAAGTATTACAAGCAGCCAATAAGAAAGAAACAATTGGTGAATACTTCACAGAATATGATAATTCAAAAAATGATGAAGAATCAATTCGTGGTACAGCTGTGGCAAAAATTACTAAAGTAAGAACTCATAGTTATCATACTCTTATTACCTTAAAGGTAAAAGACATTACGATAAATAAATTAGCATTATTAGATTCAGGTACAGATAGAAACTGCATAATGGAAGGAATAATACCAACCAAGTATTTTGAAAAAAGTACTACAAAATTATATTCAGCCACAGGAGAAAAATTAAAGATAGATTATAAACTATCAAAAGACCATATAAATGAAGCAATTATCCTAGGGATACCCTTTATAACTTAGATTAAACCATATCATGATAATTTAGAAGCTATTTGTACCACAATATTAGGAAAGGAAATAAGATTCCCTTATCTTAATTCTATCTCCAAAGAAGAAAGTGATTTCCTAAAATCAAAAACTATTTTTAAAATAAACCAGCTTTCAAATCAGGTAAACTATTTAAAAAATGATATAAAGGTTCACAAAATTGAACAAACTTTAAAAACCCCGGGAATGGAGGAAAAGATTAAAAATTTCCAAGAAAAACTCG
>AWOL01S0031124.1:8830-19228 GCA_000715115.1 Nicotiana otophora
TCTCATAGGGGGTGAGGACACGTATGACATCGACAACTACTTAGGAGTCGGAGCCCCAGGTTGCAACCACTACTAGGGGTAGAGGCCGGGGCTGAGGTAAAACTTGAGGAAGAGGTAAAGCTCAGCCTATAGCACGCCCAGCGGCACCTGTTGTTGAGCTCAGATAGAGCAGGATGTTTAGATTCCTGTTCTGACAGAACTAATAGGACCACCTCAGGTCCTAGAGGAGTTAATCGCTACCCAGTGCTTCATTCCCACTTAGTCCGCATGGTTGGTTTTACGAAGAGTATGGCACATGATGGTTTGTTTCCTGTGGAAAAACCATTTCTAAGGCCGGGAGGAAGCCAGACTCACACTACACACACTCTAGAGTAGATGGCTCACGAGTATAAATGCCAACACCACCACCAGTTTGGACAGTTCTACTTGTTGTTGCTATACAGCCTAGGGAGAGACCTGTAATGTCAGCTGGGGGGTTGAAGAGATTAGATAAGTTCAACAAGTTGTATTCCCTCACTCTAGTGGTTCACCTGCTAAGGACTCCCAGGATGTCTTGGACCATTTTCATGAGATATTGCGCAACATGGGTATAGTGGAGTCCAATAGAGTTGATTTCATAGTGATTCAAATACATGGTGCTTCCAAGAGGTGGTGGCACAAGTGTATGTTCAGGCAGGCTAACGGGTTCACCTCCTCTCACTTGGGCTCAGCACTCATATTTGTTTTTGGAGAACTTCATCCCTTTCACTTAAAGAGAGGAGTTCGGCAGTCAGTTTGAGCACCTTCAGCAAGGTAGCATGACCGTTGCACAGTATTGGACGAAATTTGTAGGTTTATCACGCCATGTAGCTATCCTGATCCATACTGAGAGGTAGAAGGTGTGGAGGTTCATAGATGGCCTTACATATGGCATTAGGCTATAGATGGCCAGAGAGACCGAAGATAATATTTCTTTTACCCAGGTAGTGGAGATTGCCAGGAGGATCGAGCGCATTAGGGACCAGGCTATGGAGATGACCTCGGAGGATATAGTGGTGCCTCGCTCAAAGGCAGGTCGTTTTGTGTGGAGGCCATCCTATTAGGCTAGTTCACTCGTCTCTACAGGTCACACATAGTACTTCAGCCAGTCATGGTACTTATGGACCTTGTTCCGAGCAGCTAGTATTTAGTGAACCTTTACCTCCCATTAGTGTACAACTAATTCAAATCTATCATGGTGGTTATCCGATTCATTAGGTTTAGTCTCTACTTCTGTAGCCATGCCAATCAAGAGAGTGCTTTGAGTGTGGAGGTGCGGGTCATATCAAGAGGTATTGTCCCAAACTTCATAGAAGTATACAGCAACAGGGTACTTGTGCCATTATTCCGGCACCGGTTGCTCCACCCCCCGCACAACCAATTAGAGAGGGGGGTAAGGTAGCCGGAGGTAGAGGTCAAACAGTTAGAGATGGAAGCCAGTGAGTGAGAGGTCTTCCAAGAGTAAGAGGTCAGGTTGGTGGGGCTCAACCTGGTTGTTATGCATTTCTATCCAGACTTGAGGCGGAGTCATCATATAGATGCTTCCTTGTTATTTGATCTGAATTCTACATATTCTTATGTGTCTTCATATTTTGCTTCGCTTTTGAGTATGCATCGTGATTCTCTTTATGTTCTTGTTTCTATGTCTATGATGCTTGGGGATTCCATAATAGGTGATCGGGTACACAGGTCTTGTATTGTTACTATTAATGGTTTGATATTGCAGTTGATCTTATGTTGTTCGATATGGTGGATTTTGAGGTTATTCTTGGTATGGAATGGTTCTCCCTGTATCACGCTATCTTCGATTGCCATGCAAAGACTATGACTTTATCCATGTTGGAGTTGCCGATATTGGACTGGAGAGGGACTATTGGTCACTCCACTAGTAGGGTAGTTTCATATTTGAAGGCTCGACATATGGTTAGGAAGGAGTGTTTGGCGTATTTGGCTTATATCCGTGATTTTTGTGTGGAGGTTCCTTCTATGGATTCGGTATGGGTCCTGAGTGAGATTCTTGAGGTGTTTCCTACACATTCGGCGAGTATACAATCCGACATGGGTATCGACTTGTTCATTTATATGCTTTCGGGCACTCAACCCATTTCTATTCCACTGTACCGTATGGTTCAACCTGAGTTGAAAGATTTAATGGATAAGTTGTAGTATTTGATTGACTAGGGGTTCATCAGATTTAGTGTTTCACATAGGGGTGCGCCAATGTTGTTTGTTAAGAAAAAGTACGGATTGAGGAGCATGTGCATAGATTATCGGAAGTTGAACTAGGTCATTATCAAGAACATGTATCCATTGTCGAGGATTGATGATTTATTTGACTAGTTTCAGGGTGCCGAGGTTTTGCCAAGATTGATTTAAGATCTGGCTACCATTAGGTGAATATTGGGGCATCATATATCCCTAAGATAGCTTTTAGGACTCAATTTTGTCACAACGGGTTCTTGGTGATGTCATTTGGCTTAACTAATGCCCAGACAACCTTTATGGACTTGATGAACCGAGTGTTCAAGCCTTATCTAGATTCCTTCATGACCACCTTCATTGATGATATTTTCACTTACTTCTGCATTCGAGAGGAGCATGAGCAGCACCTACGGTAGTGCTTCAGACTTTGAAGGATCGTCAATTGTATGCCAAGTTTTCAAAGTGTGATTCTGGTTAGACTCAATTGCCTTTTTGGTTCATGGGGTGTCATACGAGGGTATCAAGTTGGATCATAAGAAGATTAAGGCAGTTCAGAACTGGTCTAATCCTACTTCAGCTATAGAGATTAGAAGCTTCTTGGTAGCTAGCTATCATCGTTTCATGGAGGGTTTTTCATCTATGTTTGAACTATTGACCAAGTTGACCTAGAAGGGTGCTCTTTTCAGATGGTCCGACAAGAGTGAGGCGAGATTTTACAAGCTCAAGACTACATTGACTATAGCCCCAGTGATTGTGTGTCCTACATGTTCGGGATCTTACACTGTGTATTGTGATATATTGCGCATTGGACTTGGTGCAGTATTGATGTAGGACAATAGGGTGATTGCCTACACGTCTCGTAACTTAAAGGTTTACGAGAAGAATTACCCTGTGCATGATTTGTAGTTTGCATCCCCTATTCACACTCTCATGATTTGGAGGCACTATCTATACGGGGTTCCACGTGAGGTCTATACCGACCATCGGAATCTCCAACACCTGTTCAAGCAGAAAGACCATAATTTGCTGCAGTGGAGATGAGCTTTAGCCAACCGGTTCCTCAAGATTGATGTTTTGAAGCTTAACAAGGTTCTTGCTTGTGTTGTGGCACAGTCATCATTGTTGGAGCGTATCAAATCTTGGTATTTTAATGATCCTCACTTGTTAGTGTTGAAAGACACGCTCAGCGGTGTAGTGATAAGGAGGTTGTAATTGGCGATAATGGTGTTATGCAACGACCCGACCGGTCATTTTATGCATTTTTGCCTCATTTCCCCCATTTGATGCTTTACATATGTGTATTTGTGATTATCTGACTTGCGGGGGATGGTTAGTTTGGTTTAGGGGGAATTTTGGATTGATTTGGGACATAGTGTCTGTTGGTTGGAGGCTTGAGTTGTAAGCATTGGCCGGAGTTTGATGACCTAGGAATGGTGCTTTGATGCTTCCAATAGATTAGTATGGTGATTTTGGACTTAGGTGTATGCCCGGATTTGGATTTGGGGTTTTCTACATTGATTTGGTTCTATTTGGCAGACATTAGTAAGTTAAAGGTTTATAAGACTTATAGGTTTGACAAGGAGTTGACTTTGATGATTTGAGGTTCGGACTATGGTTCTGGGAGTTGGAATAGTTTCGTCGTGTCATTTGGGACTAGAATTTAATATTTGAGGTGCTTCCGAGTTTTTTATGCATATTCGACGTAAGTTTTGAATTTGGAAATTAGGATTAGTTCCTTATGTTCGAATTGAGGTGCGGTTTGTGGTTTTGATGTTGTTTGGTATGATTTGTGACCTCGAGTAGGTCCATGTTACGTTTTGGGATTAGTTGGTGGACGGGGTCCCATGGGCTTCGGGCGTGTGTCAGATTTATTTTGGATCAGTTTGATTTATGCTGGGATTGCTGAAGATTGCTGAGTTTTGTGTTTTTGCATCTACGGAATTGTGGTCGCATATACGAAGCAGCAGAAGTGGATGATGTTACACAGAAGCAGACTGGGCTGGAGGCTAGAGGAACACTGCAGATGTAGAAGTTGGAATGTAGAAGCGATTTCACAAAAGTAAAAGGAGGACCTCATACGTTGATGGTCAGGGAATAAGCCATTCCCGCATCTCCAATCGATTTTCCTCAAATGCGACATTTTGGACCGCAAATGCGGAGTCGGTTGACAGTTTATTACATTTAGAGGTTTTGTCATTTTTCATTATTTAGAGTTGTGGAGCTTGGCTATATGCTATTTTTGGAGGGCTTTCACAACCATTGGAGGGGTAAGTACACTAATGGATTTTGGTGTTAGATATTAATTATCCATGGATTATTATACCTAGTTTAAGTGAATTAAAGGTGGCATTTGGTGGTTTTTTACTATGGTTTTAGAGAGTGGAAATCGATGACTTGAGGTTTGGATTTGGACGAAACACACATAGTTAGACTCGTATTGGAATAGGTATTCGGGATTTGTGAATTTTGTCAGGTTCAAGGGTGCGAGCCCCAGGGCTGACTATGTATAGTTGCACCAAAATGTTAGCTTTACTGTTTGGGGTTTCTTTCCATGGCTTCTATTGATATTCTAAATGGTATCAAATGTATACATGCCTTACTTTTGCATATCTTCTTTATAGGCTCACTCTGATTTATGTCTTGATGATGTTATTGCTATATACTTGTGAGATTTATGAATTGTACGGGTTATTAGCAAGTATTATTAATAATTCTTGTCTTTATTACCTCGCCAAGGTTAGTTATGATACTTGTTGAGTACATGGATTCGGTTGTACTCATACTATACTCTACACTTAGTTGTGCAAATCTAGGTGTTGGCCCGCACCATGGGTAGTTGTGTTTTGTTGCGAAGAGTTGCAAATAGACGACGTAGAGCTACATTTCGATCGCAGACCTTGGAAACTCTTTACATTTTAGTACTGTTGTCTTTCTTTCAGATAGTATTGTTATTTTGGAATTCCAGACTTGTATCTCTATTTTATAGCTCATGACTTACTGTTTACTAGTTCTGTATGATTTGTCATGTATCGGCGCAGTTATTTTATGTTATTGACTTTAGACATAAATTATTCTCGTTATTTCTATTATCCAGTACAACTCTTATTATGTTTGGCTTCTCTAGAATGTAAGTTAGGCGCCATCACAACCGGTTGGTGGTTTTGGATCATGACGTGTTATGCGGCTTCAGGGCTGTTTTGGTGTTTAAAATGTTGATGGGTTGAGAGAGTTGCTCCTTTAGAAGGCTAACAGTTCATGGTATGACATTCACCTAGGTGTCACGAAGATGTACTGTGAATTGAAGAGTCACTACTGGTGGCAAAAGATGAAGAAACATATTGTTGGTCATGTCTCTCGGTGTTTGAATGTCAACAAATAAAGTATGAGCATTAGAAACCGGGTGGGTTGACTCAGAGATTTAAGAAACTGGAGTGTAAGTGGGAGCACACCACTATGGACTATGTGTTAGGCTTATAACGAACCTTGATGCAATATGATGTTGTATGGGTTATTGTGGTCCGGTTGACTAAGTCTACACACTTTATTCTGGTGATGACATCCTATTCTTCAGAGCGGTTGGATCAGATTTACATCTGGGAGATTATCCGCCTGAAGGGTATGCCCATTATCATAATTTATGACTGGGGCATGCAATTCACATCACAATTTTGGAGAGATATGTAGTGTGAGTTGGGCATGCAGGTCGAGCTGAGTAACGTGTTGCATCCTTAGACGGACGCATAATTTGAGCGTACTTTTAGATATTGGAGGATATATTGCGAGCATGGTCTATGGATTTCAAGGGTCAATGGGACTAGTTCATACCTCTAGTGGAGTTTGCCTACAAAAACAATTATCAATCCATCATCCAGATGGCTCCGTACGAGGCCTTATATGGGGAGGCAATGTCGGTCTTCGGTTGGTTGGTTTGAACTCGGTGAGGCTAATTGTTGGGCGGAGATTTGGTATGTGATGCTTTGGAAAAGGTTAAGGTGATTCAGGAGTGACTTCGTATAGCTTAGTCCCAACAACATACAGCCTAGTCCCGGCAAAAGAGTCACGCGGATCGGAAGTTTCGAGATGTCGCTTACATGGAATGTGAGAAGGTTCTTCTTTGAATGTCGCCTATGAAGGGCCTGATGCAATTTCTGAAGAAGGGAAAGTTGAACCCAAGGTTTATTGGCCCATTTGAAATCTTGCAGAGAGCTACATAGGTTGCTTATAGTCTTGCATTGCCTCCTAGCCTACCAGGGGTTCATCCGATATTTCGGTTTTTTATGCTTTGAAAAGACCATGAGGATAGGTCATATGTTTTGGACTTTAGCGCAGTGCATATTGATTAGAATATAAAATACGAGGAAGAGCCGGTGGCTATTCTAGACCGGTAGGTTCGAAAATTGAGATCTAAGACTTTTCTTTATGTGAAAGTATATTGGAGGAGTCAGCTGATTGAGGAGGCTATGTGGGAGTCCAAGTCCGATATGAGGAGTAGATACTAACCCCTTTTACCAGTATAGGTATATTTTTATTTCCGTTCGAGGACGAATGTTTATTTTTGAGATGGAGAATATGGCGAGATTTATCAATATGATCTATGACATGATAATATTATTGTTGTGCGCTTGTGCGATTTATGAACTAAGACATTGAAAATACCATAGTAGAAGTAGGAACACTTCACTGTGGAATTTGTAGTAGGCTTACTGCAGATCTTGACAAATATGACGATTTATGGGTTATTATGGACCGGTTGACTAATTCCGCACACTTCATTTCGATAATGACATCCTATTCTTCAGAGCGGTTGGCTAATATTTACGTCTAGGATATTTTCCACCTGCATGGTGTACCCATTCCATAATTTCTAATTATATCATGTAGTTCACATCACGCTCTTGGAGAGATGTGCTGTGTGAGTTGGGCATGCGAGTCGAGATGAGTACAGTATTTCATCCTCAAACGAACAAACAGTCTGAGCGTACTATTCAGA
Source organism: Nicotiana otophora (assembly GCA_000715115.1). NCBI lineage: Eukaryota > Viridiplantae > Streptophyta > Magnoliopsida > Solanales > Solanaceae > Nicotiana > Nicotiana otophora. The sequence goes on from AWOL01S0031124.1 coordinate 16,041, forward strand.
TTTTGGATGACGTATTGCGAGAATTCCCAATGGATTTTGAGGGTTTATGGGAGGCGATGTTATTCTTTGGGAGGTTGGTTTGTACCCGGCGAGCAAGATTTTATCTGTATAAATTTGGTTCGTGATGCATGGAAAAAGGTTAAGGCTATTGAAGAGCGACTTCGTACAGCTCAGTCCAAGCAAAAGAGTTATGCGGACCGGAAGGTTCGATATGTGGCATTCATGGAGGGTGAGAAGGTTCTTATGTGAGTTTCGCCTATGAAGGGCATGATGCAATTTGGGAAGTTTATCAGCCCGTTTGAGATCTTGGAGAGAGTAGGTGAAGTTTCTTATAAGCTCGCATTGCCTCCTAGACTAGAAGGGATATATCCGGTATTTCACGTTCTATTCTTTGAAATTACCATAAGGATATGTCACATGTTTTGGACTTCAGTATAGTGCAACTTGATGAGAGTTTGACCTACGAGGAACGGTCGGTGGCTATTCCAGACCGGCAGGTTTGAATGTTGAGATCTAAGAGTTTTCCTTCTATGAAAGTGAATTGTATGGGTCAGCAGATTGCGGAGGCTACATGGGAGTGCGAGTCCGATATGAGGAATAGATACCCGCACCTTTTTACCGATCAAGGTACGTTTCTATGTCAGTTGGAGGACGAACGTTTCATTTAGAGGTGGAGAATGTGACGACCAGATAGGTCGTTTTGAGTACTAGCTCCCTTTTCTATGTTTTGAGACCTCCCGTAGCTTTATTTGCTGATATATGACTTGCATGTGTGGTCCGTGTCATTTTTCGGGAAGTTTATATGTTAAATATAAAGAAAAGACAGTTTTTGGCTTTAAAAACAACTAAAGTTGACCATGGTCATTATTTTATGTTAACGACCTCGGATAGGTGTTTTGACGATTTTGAGAGGTTTGTATGATATTTCTAGACTTGTATGCATGTTTGTCGGTGTCTCGGGTAACCGGAGGCTATTTCGACGCATTGTGCAAAAAATTGGAAAATCAAATTTCAAAGTTGAAATTCTTGTGTTTTTATGATAGATACGTGATATTTGGTATTATTTTAATTATTTGACATAGCTAGAGAGTTTTTATGATGTTATTACACTTGTGTAAATGTTCGGATTGGAGCCTGAGGGGCTCGGGTGAGCTTCAGATGTGTTTTGGAAGGTTTGAATAATTGATGCAAGAATTTTCTGGTGTTGATCTGCAGGTTCTACAGGTCTTGAATTTGTGAGGACCTGATCACAATTGCAAGCCTTGAATTTGTGATGTTAGGATCGTATATACGAACGGGGATTGGGGGCTTAGACTTTGCTTTTGTGTAGAAATGACCACATTTGCAAACTAGGGGAATGTCACATTTGCGATCTAGGCATCGCATTTGCAACACTGGAGGACTGGGTGCTGCTTCGCATTTGCGAAGCCTTGTCCGNAATGACCACATTTGCAAACTAGGGGAATGTCGCATTTGTGATATAGGCATCGCATTTGCAACACTGGAGGACTGGGTACTGCTTCGCATTTGTGAAGCCTTGTCCGCATTTGCGGGCTGGAGGGTCATAGCAAATGTAAAGGAAATCTCGCATATGCAACAAGAGTGTGGCTGGTACATTGATCACATTTATAATTAGTGGTTCGCTTTTGCGATGGTCGCAGCTGAGAACAAGAGTTCACAATTGCGACATCTGAAGTTGTGTAAAAGATGGGAATTTCGGGACTTAGCACACGTTACACCATGTTTTCAACCCTAATCTCCATAAAGGCTATTGTTAAAGAGGACTTTCTTCCCAAATTCATTGATGAGAAACTTTAACTTGTTTTCAATCAATATGTTTTATTTTTTCAGTAATCCACTAGGCAGTGCCGAGGGCTAGTTTTTATATATATAAAAAACTGAAAAACAAAGTGTCATGAAGTACTATAAAATGAAAGAAATAAACTTGCAACCTACATAGAACCTATTATCAAAGTTGAGTGAGATGCTCAACAATGATAGAACATGAGATCTAATGTAGCTTTTATAACTTAAAGCTAGCCCTTCAAGCCCGTTACACTTAATGTCCAGCTGATTAATCCTCTCTTTGCAAAAATAGCCACACACTGCCCAGTTCCTCCTGTTGCACAAATAGCCAACTCGTTTATAAGCTCCTCGCATTTGTTTTATAGCCACTGTCCATTCTAAGATATGGACTAATTTTCCTTGACAGTGTATCCTTGTATGTTGAGTGATTGCATTCCACTTCCACAATATACCATTGAAGTAGTTCACCCCTGCATAAATAAATAAGCCACGCAAAATTTGGACAAAGTGCACTGTCCAAACATGTACGAGTGTACTGCTTTTATGCTCATTTTCGCGTGCATTTCCTTGCTTATATCTTGAGTCCTTTTCATACATTTGTTCTTTAACTATCCAACTAGCTTTCCTTGTGAAGATTTTAATCCAATTTGTGTCACAAGTGTCCAATATGAGCTGCCAAAATAGCCATGATGAGTGTGTTGTCCATTATTGCTTAGGTACACTGTGCCACAGATCTCGTTCCTGGCCTAGCTAGGCGAGGTGTATAGCGTGATAGAGCAGGCCTTATGCTGTGCGTCGCTAGGTAAATAGCATGGAGGAGTTGGCGTCCTACCTCGCATCACCTGGGAAATGTTCTCGCTGGAGGTTCTGCTATGCGTGGTCTACAAGAATGGTAGGCACTGTGCACCGCCATATCTATAGCGAGATGGAGCTTGCGCAATTTATGAAATTTATTACCTTTTCATGAAATTTATTATCAAATCCATGAATTTCAACATAGAAATTAGGGATTTTAGGTAGTATTTGGGAATATTATAAAATTGAGATTTAGACCACGAATTGATGTTGAATTTTGAATAAATCACATATCCGGGCTCGGAAGTGAATGGGTAATCGGGATTTGGTCCAAATCTCGGTTTTTGACCACGTGGGCCTGGGTTGACGCTTCGTTAAATTTTTCAATTTAGTTAAGGATTGAACCATTTTTAGTCGTGGGTAGTTTTTAAAGCTTGTTTTGATGTGTTTGAGATATTTGACTAGATTCGATTGGTCTGGAGGCTTGTTCCAAAGGGAAAATCATGTTGGATTGTTGACTTGTTTCAGGAAAAAGGTGTTAACCTTGTCTTCACGAAACTAGAACTTGATTGGTCCATTTTCTACTT
>AWOL01S0031125.1:0-46485 GCA_000715115.1 Nicotiana otophora
TTAAATATAAATTCTTTAAATTTTATAAAATATTTTAAATAATAATATAATTATTAAAATTTAGAAAATTGGGTCCACATTATCAATCAAAGTTGGTCGGTAATCAAAAAGTTGCTTTGACTAAGCAAGTCTGACCACTTCGGTCAACCTTTTGACCATTATACCGACCAACTTTGGTTGGTATTTAATTTTAAAAAAATGTAAAATATTTTTTTGTTGTTTCCGTACGTGTTGGACGGTTTTTAGTCGCTTTTTTTGGCCGACCAACGTTGGTCGGTATGGCTTGGTCGGTTTTTCCCTGATTTCTAGTAATGAGACCGTGGTTGATTGATTGCTTTGTTCACGGACCTTGACTTTAGTGAATTAAGACTTGTTGAATTATTTATGATGTAATTATGTGGGAAAATGGCGTATATGTGAGGTGAAGAGTGCATATACGCTGTCATGGGATTTAGCATGCGGGATTTGGATATTTATTTCCATGTTTTTGTTTATTCCATGATATCTCTTGTTATATGCTTTAATTNTTAGATAGTTAATATTAATGTGATTCAAATTAAAAGTTTGACCATGTTTGACCTATTAACTCGTTTACTTAATGCTAAGAACTTCTTTCGTTTCTTTAATTTGTAATCCATATATATATATATATACATGTCAAAGATGTTTAGTATTAATGCTTCTATATTGCATTAATTCATTACTAATAATGCATGACAAAGATTAATCGATATTGGTCGAGACAGTTTGTTTTTAATATTCATCGATATAGGTGGAAACGTTTTGTTTTTAATATTCATCGATGCATCTAAGTAAGTTATAAGTCGATAAATTAATTTACAAATAGATATATTTGATGATGATCAATTATATATACTAATTAGATTATTGCTTCTTCATAAGTCTATCCCTAAAAGAACCCGACCATATGGTCCTAGCGCTTCGTGTTCTTATATATATACGGCTAAACCCATATATATATACACACACACACACACATACACACACACTTTGTTGTACTACTTTAACTATATATAGCTTGTTATAGTATATGTTAGTGTATTCATTATTTGTATTACAAAATAAAGTGTTAACGGATTACATTTATATTATTGAGATAGTAAATATTAAAGTGATTCAAAAGTTTGACCATGTTTGACCTAATAACCGACCAACTTTGGTCGGTTATTTTCCAGGAAATAGAATATACCGACCAAAGTTTGTCGGTAAATGCTTCCCCTGCAATAACCGACCAACTTTGGTCGGTAATCTTAAATATAAATTCTTAAATTTTATAAAATATTTTAAATAATAATATAATTATTAAAATTTAAAAAATTGGGTCCACATTACCAACCAAAGTTGGTCGGTAATCAAAAAGTTGCTTTGACTAAGCAAGTCTGACCACTTCGGTCAACCTTTTGACCATTATACCGACCAACTTTCGTTTGTATTTAATTTTAAAAAAATGTAAAATATTTTTTTGTTGTTTCCGTACGTGTTGGACGGTTTTTAGTCGCTTTTTTTGGCCGACCAACGTTGGTCGGTATGGCTTGGTCGGTTTTTCCCTGATTTCTAGTAGTGAGACCGTGGTTGATTGATTGCTTTGTTCACGGACCTTGAATTTAGGGAATTAAGACTTGTTGAATTATTTATGATGTAATTATGTGGGAAAATGGCGTATATGTGAGGTGAAGAGTGCATATACGCTGTCATGGGATTTAGCATGCGGGATTTGGATATTTATTTCCATGTTTTTGTTTATTCCATGATATCTCTTGTTATATGCTTTAATTGTTACATGTTTATATTTGACTTCTATGCTATATTTGTTACTTGTTATTGAATTGCTACTTTCCTTAATTTGTTCTTCCCTCACATGATTTCTGCTTATTTGCTACCTATTTCTACTTGCCTTAATTGTATATTTTAATTGTCACATGTTTTACCTGCTTTTATTGTTCTTATATTATTTGATGCACTCTATAATGTTGTTTCACTTATGTGAGTTTTTTAACTAACCTATACTGATGAATTGGTAAGGTTTGAGATTTCGAGATGTTAGATATTTTCTAATTATTCTATGGTTCTTTACTGTCTGGTACATTCACCTTGTTTATGTTGATATTCTGTAAATGTTGTTGTTGAATTGTTTATGTTGATGGTTTGAAATTGTTTAGGGATCGAGTTGCACGCCGCAACAGAATTGAATGGTATTGAAATGATATCAAGGAATAAGGATGGATTATGATATAAACAGATGATAATATGATAGCATCGGGTTGCACGCCGCAATGGAATTGAATGGTGTTGAAATGATATGAAGGAATAAGGACGGATTATGATATATGATATAAACAGATGATAATATGATGGGATCGGGTTGCGCGCCGCAACGGATTTGATATTTTGTAATTGTTGAGTTATCCTCGGTATTGTGATTATGAGACTTGAAACTTTGTTATTCTGGGGCTCTCTGGTAGTTGACCTTCTGGTCCGTTTATCTGAGTTTATTGCTTTATTTCTATTTCTATTTCTGTTATTATTATTATTTCGTACAAGTTATTTGTAAGTGTCTTGCCATAGCCTCGTCACTAGTTTGTCGAGGTTAGGCTCGACACTTACAGAGTACACGGGGTCGGTTGTACTCATGCTATACTTCTGCACTTCTTGTGCAGATACCGGTGTAGGTCCCAGCGGCGCGTAGTGAGACTTCTCGGATTCAGCTACTTTAGGAGACTTGAGGTATAGCTTTTCGGTGTCCGTAGCCCTGAAGTCTCCTTTGCATTCTATATTTAATGTTTATTTAGTTCCAAACAGTTGTATTTTGTTTAGAATTTATCCGCCGTTCTCTAGATACTAATGTATTTGTGACTCCAAATTATGGGATATGTTTAGACTTCATCATTTACTATTTTATTAGTCTATTTCTAATGATTTTAGTTTATTATTGTTAATGGTTTGACTCTGAATTGTTAAAACTAGTTAAGTAATTTAGCTAATATTGGCTTGCCTAGCAAGTGAAATGTTAGGAGCCATCACGATCCCGAGGGTGGAATTCCGGGTCGTGAAAAGTTGGTATCAGAGCACTGGCTTGCCTAGGTCTCACGAGTCACGAGCAAGCTTAGTAGAGTCTGGAGGATCGGTACGGAGACGTTTGTATTTATCTTCTAGAGGCTATAAGGCTTTAGAAAAGATTCACCTCCTTCTTTATCTATCGTGCGACTTTATTACATTACTAAAGTTTGAACCATTCTATTATTGTTCTCTCACAGATGTTGAGAACATGCACAACATCTACAGCCGGGCATGAGACAGGGCCCCTTATTGCAGCCACTACTAGGGGCAGGGGCAGGGGCAGGGGCCGAGGTAGGGGCTGAGGCAAAGGCAGAGATCAACCTAGAGCACGTGCATCGACACCCATTGCAGAGCCTCAGATTGATCGTCAGGAGGAGATCTAGTTCAGACCGTACCAGTCAGTCCTGCTCAGGTCTCGGAGGGATTCGTTGCTACTCCTATACTTCAGAATGCTCTATTTCGCTTAGTTGGTCTCATGAAGAGTGTGGCTTAGGCTGGAGTATTTCCTATGGCACCATCTATCTCTCGGGTTGGGGGAGGAGCATAGACTCCCGCCACTCATATTCTGGAGTAGATGGCTCCCACATATCAGACTCTAGCAGTTCCAACAGTTGGGGTAGTTCAATCTGTTATTACTACACAGCCCGGGGAGAGGCTCACGATGTCTTATGAGGGATTGATGAGGTTGGATAAGTTCACCAAGCTCTTTCCTATTTGCTTTGGTGGTACACCTTCTGAGGACCCACAAGACTATTTGGACCATTGCCACCAGGTGTTACGCAACATGGGTATGTTGGAGTCCAATAGAGTCGACTTTGCAGTGTTCCAGATGACCGGTTCTGCCAAGAGGTTGTGGATGGATTATGTGCAGAGCAGATCAGCCGGTTCACCTCCACTTACTTGGGATCAATTTTCGTAGCTATTTCTGGAGAAGCTAATTCCTTTCACTCTAAGAGAGAAGTACCGCAGGTAGTTCAAGTGCCTCCAGTAGTATGGCATGACTGTTACCCAGTACGAGATCAGATTTATGGATCTAGCTTGTCATGCAGCTATTTTGATTCCCATAGATAGGGAGATGGTGAGGAGATTTATTGATGGTCTTACTTTCGGTATCAGGCTACAGATGGCCATGGAGACGGGGGATAATATTTCTTTCTAGAGGGCCGTAGCGATTGCTAGACAGATCGAGATGATTTGTAGCCAGGGTAGAGAGTGGTTTCAGTGGTGCTTCATCTGGAGGCAAATGTTCTTTTGGTAGAGGCCATCCTCCTAGGCCGATTCGGTCAGCTCTTCAGGTAGCCCATGGTGCTTCGGGCAGTCATGGTTCTTATGGATCTCGTGCTGAGCAGCCATTATTCTGTACACCTTCAGATCCTATCAGTTCACCACCGCTACAGAGTTACTACAGTGGTTATCTGGGTCGTCAGGGTTAGTCTCCGCTTCAGCAGCCACAACAGCCAAGAGAGTGCTTGAGTGTACAGTCACATCGGGAGGTAATGTCCTAGATTGATGAGCAACAAACCTCAGTTGGGTTCTCGTGCCATTATGCCGGCACCGGTTGCTCCACCGCCCTCACAGCCAGCTAGAGGCAAGGGTCAGGAAGCTAGAGGTGGTGGTTAGGCCATTAGAGGTGGAGGCTAGCCAGCAAGAGGCCGTCCGAGAGGTGGAGGTTAGAGTGGTGGGCCCTAGCCTCGTTGTTATGCATTCCGAGCTGGATTTGAGGCAGAGTCATTTGGCGCCGTCATCACAGGTATTGTTCCGATTTTCCATAAGGATGCCTTAGTTTTATTTGATCCTGGCTCTACTTATCCATACGTGTCATCCTACTTTGCTTCATATCTAGTTATGCCTCGTGATTCTTTGAGTGCTCCTGTCTATGTGTCCACGCTTATGGGAGATTTTATTGTAGTAGATCGTGTTTTTTGCCCGTGTGTGGTTTCTATCGGGAGGTTTGAGACTAGGGTAGACTTTCTACTTATTTATATAGTGGACTTTGATGTTATCTTGGGTATGGATTGGTTGTCACCTTATCATGCCATTCTGGACTGTCACGCTAAGATGGTGCCCTAGCCATGCAGACGTGATCCTATTAGCGTGGAGGGGGACTCCTGGCCATTCTACTTGCAGGGTTATTTCTTATGTGAAGGATCAACGTATGGTGGAGAAGGGGTGTCTAGCATATTTATCCTATATCCGTGATCCTAGCACGGAGGTTCCTTCCATGTATTCAGTATCAGTTGTGCGCAAATTCCCAGAGGTGTTTCCTGTAGATTTAACGGGGTTGCCACCTGACAGAGATATCGACTTCTATATTGACTTGGCTCCGGGTGCCCAACCCATTTGTATTCCACCATACCGTATGGACCCAACTGAGTTGAAGGAACTGAAGGAGCAGTTGTAGGATTTGCTTGATAAGGGATTCATTAGACCTAGTGTCTCGCTCTGGTGGTGCACCAGTGTTGTTCGTGAAGAAGAAGGATGGTTCGATGAGGATGTGTATAGATTATTGGTAGTTGAACAAGGCCACTATCAAGAACAAGTATCCATTGCCGATGATTGATGACTTATTTGATCAGCTTCAGGGTACCAAAGTGTTTTTGAAGAATGATCTGAGATCTGGCTACCATCAGTTGAAAATTAGGGCATCGTGTCATGACCCAAAATCTCACTTGTCATGATGGCACCTATCTCAATAATAGGCAAGCCGACAATCTCAATAAACCACCATATATTTTAAATTTGAAAACATAATAATTAAATTCAGCGGAAGAATCTCGCAAATACAAATATAAACACTCCCAAAAACCGGTGTCACTGAGTGCATGAGCATCTAATATGAATACAAAGTCTGACTGATAAAAACACTGTCTGAAAGTATAGAACAATATAATAACTGAAAGAAAGAGAGTCAAGGTCAGCGGACTTCAGGCAGCTACCTTGATAGTCTCTAACTGATAGCACTGTGAGATCTAACGGTCACCATGTCCAAAAGCACCTGAATCTGCACACGAGGTGAAAATTGTAGTATGACTACAATCAACTCAATAAGTAACAAGACTAACCTCTGGGATGAAAGTAGGGACAAGCTCCGCAGGTACAGTCCAGTACATAAATAATGGTATTGAAATGTAGGCATGCTTTCAAGTTTAACAGTTAAACTCAGTACAAGCAAAATAGATCGATACTGCATGATATGAGGAATGTAACATGTCAATGAAAAAAAACCTCATGTACTACTGGTCACTAATCATTCGGTCACTCGGTAATATTTATGGTCAATCCAACCCAAGGATATTCCATCCCGTAAATATATACACATCGATTAACAGTCAGTCACTCAGTACCGTATAAGGCCAATCCAGCCATGGGGTAATTTATCCCCAAATATAAATAATACGGACAAGATCTATGTCCGGGGGAAATTCATCACAATATAAATAAATAAGGCAAGTCCATGCCCTGGGAAGTCCATCCCGAATATATAATCACCTACGCTCACTGGGAGTGGGTACAGACTCCGGAGGGGCTCCTTCATCCCAAGCGTGATATAAAGCCGATATGGCTTACTGCAGACGGGAAACCCCGATCCATATAATGATAAAGCCTATAAGGCCTACTGTAGGCGGGCAGCCCCGTTCCATATAATAATAATATATATAAAGCCAATATGGCCTGCTACAGGCGGGCAACCCCGATCCCATAAATATACTCACAATGGATGAACATGACTGAGTATGAAATATATATTTTTAAAACAATTAAATTCAACAACAACACGCTCCCGTGGGTCCCAAAATATCGGAACGTAGCCCAATCATGATCTTTAATACGAGTCTCAGCTCAATTTTCCTAACACGTGAAAAACGTTCAGATAATAACATGATTATTTAATTTTACAACTTCACAGAATTTGTTCAAGTCACAATTTCTATGGTGCACGCCCACACGCTCGTCAACTATCATGTGCGTCACCTCCAATCAATTTATATAACACCAAATTCGGGGATTCATACCCTCAAAACCAAGTTTAGAAATGTTACTTACCTCAAACCGTGTAATTTCTTACTCCGCTATGCCCTTGCCTCGCGAATTGGTCTCCGAAAGCCTCAAATCTAGTCATAATTAATTCGATTCAGTCAATACAAATCATTGGAATTAATTCCATATGAAAATACTAATTTTCCAACAAAAATCTTAAATTTAACTCAAAAATAGCCCATGGGTCCCATGTCTCGGAATCCAACGAAACTCACAAAATCCGACAACCCATTCAAATATGAGTCCAACCATACTAGTTTCACTCAAATTCGACTCCGAATCGACATCGAAATCTCAAAAATTTATTTTATGAAACTTGTACAATTTTCCCCAATTTTCCATCTCAAAATACTAATTAAATGATGAAAACAATGATATATTCGTGTATATTGACCAAATCCAAGTTAGAATCACTTACCCCGATGTTTTTCCTTGAAAATCTCTCAACATGCGCCTCTCCCCAAGCTCCAGTTTGTCAAAAATGAAAAATGGGACGAAGTTCCCTTTTTTATAACTTAAAGTTTCTGTCCAGGCGTGCCTCCGGTCGCGAATGCTGCCCCCAGTCGCTGCCCCCGGTCGCTTCCCCCGGTCGCTGCCCTCGATTGAAGGAAACCAGATACAGACATTCAGAAAAATTCCAGTAGCTGTTTAAGTCCAAATTTCGATCTGTTAACCATCTGAAACTCACTCGAGGCCCTCGGGACCTCAACCAAATACACCAACAAGTCCTAAAACATCATACGAACTTAGTCGAAACCTCAAATCACATCAAAAAACACTAAAACCATGAATCATACCCCAAGTCAAGCTTAGTGAAACTTAAGAATTTCTAACTTTTACATTCGATGCCGAAACCAAACAAATCAATTCCAATTGACCTCAAATTTTGTACACAAGTCATAAATGACATAATAGAGCTATGAAAATTTAAAACTGGATTCCGACCCCGATATCAAAAAGTCAACTCCCCCGTCAAACTTCCAAACTTAAATTCCTATTTTAGCCATTTCAAGCCTAATTTAACTACGGACTTTCAAATAAAATTCCGGACACGCTTCTAAGTCCAAAATCATCATACGGAGTTATTGGAAACATCAAAACCTTGTTCCGGGGTCGTTTACACATAAGTCGACATCCGGTCACTATTTTAACTTAAGCTTTAAACCTTGAAACTAAGTATTCCAATTCATTCCAAAACCTCACCGGACCCGAACCAATTACCCTGGCAAGTCACACAACAACTGTAAAGCACAAATTGAGCAGTAAATGGGGGAATAGGGTTGTAATAATTAAAACGACCGGCCGGGTCGTTATATTCTCCCCTACTTAAACATATGTTCGTCCTCGAACGTGCCAAGAGTTGTTTCCAAGCCTTCAAATCACTATTCCATCTTACCACGCACGTACCCAGGGGTGATCCCATGCCACCCTATTCCATATAGGCCTGACAATACAACATAATTGAAGATCATTACTTTAACTTTTGTCCGTAAAACTTAGAACCCAAATTTCCAACATCTAGAATTCTTTTCAAGACACGAATCTCACATCTACACACTGTATGAGTCTGAACAAGCTGTATCAAGACATAACCATAACCCCAGATATAATCACGTAATATACTACACAACTTGCATGCTCGCAACACCATTCTCGATCACAGTAACTACTCCAAACTAACCCGATACTAGTATTAAACCCCATATCAAGCCAAACCACGTTCCAAAACCTTCGTACACTGTTGATAACAAAAGAAACACGGGGAATCTCATAACCCCTTATCAGATCAACAAGTCATGGAGCTCTCTCGCCCCAACCAGAACCATAATCACATTCTAAGATAACTTTCAATATTATCCTCCCAATATACCGTAATAAAATCTGATAGCACCCATTCTAGGTCCAATGACCATATATTATTAAACACAACTATTCCACTAACATGCCACACCAATACAACTCAAGCCATAACTGCGCAACCTTATGCTTAAAATGGAAGATGCCTCAAAGTAGAGTACCGTATTGCAAGTTCAACAAGCACCGCCATAACTGCAATGCTATAAGCTCATATATATAGTAGAACTAAGACACACGAATTTAATAACAGTAACCAGCTCTGCTAGAGCTCACATTAACATCACTAGCACAAACAACTCATGTGCTAAAGTATCAATATCTGGACCCGCACGGACAGCTCACGTGCCAATAATATCAGTATATGGATCCACACAGACAACTCACGTGCCAATAATATTGTCACGCCCCGAGCCTGGGGGGCGAGACCGGCACCCGGTGCCTCATCTATCTTTGCGTACCAACTTGCGACTAAGAGGCTCTGAACATATAACGTCATACTTTGGCCATGGGCCACATTGCAAGACAATTTGCGAAGCAATATATAAAACTAAATGGAAACCAACGCAGACTAAACATCAATATAAAGTTGGGCCGGCAAGGCCGTCATAACTACTACAACTGACAAACCAACCAAATATACATACAAGGCCTACAAGCCCAACATACTGCACTAACTGACAGGATATGTCTACAAGCCTTTACTGATGGATATACTATGATCGGAATAGGGCCCCGACTTACTCATAATATATATACATATATACATAAGATGTACATAAAGCTCTAGATCCGGCAACTCTGAAGGGCATGGAGCTTACCGATCAAGCTGAACTCGGGCAACACCTAATGAGGAGGTCTACCCATTGTCTGTCTGAACCTACACGCATGAAATGCAGTGCCCCAAGAAAAGGGACGTCAGTACAAAATAATGTACCGAGTATGTAAGACAATATACTAAAGCTGAAACTGAACTGATAATATAATAACTAAAAGTAACTGTAAGTCAAAGATAATCTGAAGATATGCTCACCTGCTGATACTGACTCACTTTCTCAATATAGTAAGTAAAATAGCTGTTCGGCCTTATAAGGCTCGGTATATATATATAACTGCTCTGCCGTAGTAGGCTTGCTCATAGGCGCTCGACCATACTAGGCTCTGTATCTCGGCCAACTGGGCTTGCTCATAGGTGCTCGGCCATAGTAGGCTCGGTATATAACTTACCATCTGATCAGAGGTTGCCCAATAGGGGCTTGCCTATCGATTATAGCTCGATGATAATGAAAATACTGTAATGCTGTATATATAGATTCTCTGCTCTGTTGATTGGAAGAAGATAATACTCAATTGAACATAAAGTCCCGATAAGGGAGAATACTATAACTTGTGAGACTAGGATAATATATGTAAATTCGGGAGTATGAACTTCTCTTTATGCTTCGTTATCAAACTCGGGTAATTACAAGATCATGCCAAAATGAAGGAAGGGCTTAGCCTTAACATACCTGGAGTAGGAAAACATCCGTATGATATTCTTGGAAAAGGTTGCACTGTATTCCCTTAGAATCGCAAAACCTCACGTTGCTTAAGACACAATCTCGTATGAATTGTTGGATAACTCACGTTACTATTACATAAGTTCTTATATGAACTTGCTGAAGCATCCTTCATCACCTTGTAGAGATACAAAGTGAGATTAGAAAGGTTTTTAAGCCTTTAGGTGTGGGCCCCACATGGCATGATTAATTGGCCACTAAATTCTCTTAAAAAGTGCCACCTTGCTATGTAATATAAGAGTCATAATTTGGGTATTGATCCTTGTTACAATTGCTGCCACAATGGCTTAATTAATCTTATCCAAACATTATAATTAATTAACCACTAATCTCTTGATTAACTTAATAATCTTCCACTATCCAATAATTAACCAATTACCCACATAATTAAGAATTATCTCAAATTACTTAAAATGCCACATACTTTTAACACACTTTATACACCTTATAATCACGGTCATATGGTACCTTGTATGGCACTATTCCATAAATACCGGGTATTATAGCTTGGACCATATTTTATCTCAAATTGCCAAACTTCGATGAAACTCATCTTCTTCGATTTGCTTACCCTCTCACCTTTACAAATTTACTTATCACTTGTTTGAAATAACGTAATACTTATAACCGCAAAATAATCTCATTCCCAAACTTCTGTCGCTTAACTTACGACGAAATTTTAATGTACGGATGTAACATCTCATTTCCGAGCTTATATCAATATACTTATGGCGTACTTCCTCGTACGAAAACATGGGGTGTAACATTATTCCCCCCATTAGAACATTCGTCCTCGAATGTTGACTGATGCAATTATCATTTTCATAACTTATGTCTTCCGAATACTTTAGTACTTTCCTTGCCATCTAGGCAACTGCTCGGCAAATAACTCCAAAGGCCAGGGCATTCCCCCCTTTAGGACTCTTTCTCACACCACGACTTGTGGTCGGAATTCTTCCAATCTCGTAACTGTTGCTACCTTCTATCATGCAGCCTGTACCACTTTTTCCTTGTAGGTGCGCCTATGCGACTCTTCTCTCCAGATTTTTCCTCTAGTCTTTAGCCAATCATTAGGCCTCACTTTGTAAACATATACAGAGCTTGACAAGAGGTCTCTCTGGGCATCTATAGGTATACTGAAGTTCTTCGCCTAATAGTTTGTCAAACCTACGAATGTTGCTATATCTTAATAGACTCAGTTATCAATCCATATGACTTTACTACATCTAGATATGGCATACTATACCATAAATCTTACTTCGATTTATCGTTACTGAGGTCTGCTTCCAAACTCCAGGTTACTCTCGTTGCTTATCCTATATGTATAAGTCTAAGTCCTTTAATGCTTCCTCATTACTGTTCATCTTAAGAATGATGGCCTAATCTTATCTCATACTTTGTGACTTTTGTCCATCCATTGTTGATTCACCTCAATATTAATCTACAATCCACCACTAATAACTTGAAACCTCTTACGTAATCACTAGGGCTCACGTTGCATCGTGGAACATTTGAAGTGATTTTGCTGATCCACCTGGGGCGATACGATACTATACTTCCATAACCGTATTTCATAGCATCCCAGTATGATTCACTTACGTGGGTATTTTAATCCTGTACAGTTCTTGAAATCCCTTTATTTATCATAATTACACCCTCATTCTATTACTAGGGCAGCATTCCATATCTTCTAAATGCTACTAGTCTTAGACTCCTTTGAGTTCATTCGGCTATACTGAGCTTTCTACAACTTAGAGAAACCATCAGCTCTCTTGTTTACATGGGCTCAATCCTGAGGACTTATCCATTCTCGTCACCTTCTTACTTTCCCTTTCTTATCCTTAATCCTGTCCTTCTAAAACCTTGTCGCTTTTCCATATTTTAGCTTGCGACCTATACATATCTATTTATACTAATCGTAACCTTCCTTCAACTTGCTTGCACTATAAATTTCCTTATGTTATTTCGGAACATCAAGCGAGATATTACATCGTCTCTAACTCTTCTTTACTCTCTTGGCTGGATCTTTCGGTACCTAGAAACCATAGGCTAGAAGATATGCTACTGACGACGCCACTATTATTCCTGGATACTGAATCCCTGTGCTTCTAGCCTTCTATCCGAAGTGTGGACTATTCACAACCCTCTGTATTTGAGTATCTTGTACGTTGTTCACCTTTACCTTACTTACCTTAAAGTCTCGCATTACATCTTCTATCTCTTTCATGACCTCTCTTTCACATAGGTATAATTCACATCCACAGCTTGAAACTCTATTACAATACTTGCACCTCTGGTACATACAAAATCCTGTAGGGGCTTCATACTGACTTTTTATGAGGCTCGTACTTTTTATAACTAGATTTATCGTAGAGCCGTTATAGAATATGGTTGTTGTGATATCTCTCTTGTACCTCTGATATTAAGAGTGATTCTGCAATGTTCTCAATCATGATGTCTATAATTTTCTGGGTCCAATAATCAGACTCGTGATTTACTTGGTTGACGTAACTCTTTAGTTTCCTCTTCCTTCTGATCAGCCTTTATGTAGGCTTAAGCTATCTTCCGATCTGTGGCTCCTGGTATTAGTGATTACTTTAGCCTTTCATGGGAGCTATGGAATATCCATGATACAATCCTTTAACAATTCAATCCTTTGTCTATGACCCGGGCTCAATTCTTCCTTCTAACTTATACCGAAACCTTTTACGGCTGTATGATTGTCAACATCTATGCTGCATGGATAATACTCTGAAATCTTAAGTGTATTCAGAAAGTAACTAGCTCTGGATCATTGATCGAATAATTCCGTTCGTTCCATGTCAGCTTTCTTTAAATGTAGGCAATTACTTTTCCTGGTCTTTCTGCCCCCTTGTTGCATACATACTTAGTTATCTTAGTTCCCATGCATGCCAGAATATTTGTGCAACTCATATGGTCTTGAATATTACTTTGGATTTTTACTCCCCGTTCATTAGCCACAGTAGGTGCCACTTTATTTTGGAGTGCATATAATTTTGTTGTGAGACTGTTGTTACATGATCATTTCCTCTTTAGGTCAATGTGCTTAGGTTGAAGCCTTCTCCCTTATTTCCTCAGCTAGTCTTTCATTGTAGTACTTAGGGAGGACCCTCTGATTCTTGCAAGGCTGCGATCTTGTTACATCGTTTATCCGGCAGAATGTTTGATGTTCTTTCTTACTTGTAATTATCCTTACTTACTTACCTTCATGCCCTTGTCGTCGTAGGGTTGCTTCTGAGCTGATATTTTGATTGTCTTCCCATTGACACTCTCTTTTATCTCCGTAACCCTCATACGGTACCTTTACTACCCCATCTTCTATCTTAATATTTCTCAAGGTTACGATGTCATATCTGCGAGAATGAATGCCTTATGTTGGGGTTCATTATGTTTATCTTGCACGATCTGTTGATTTGTCTGTATCCTCCTGTCTAGCCATAACTAGGCCTTTCCTGAATCAACTACTAACTACTCGTTGGCCCATTCTCATATCAGTATTCTGCGTAATCATTCTTGGGTTATTTCTTTTGTCTTAACTTACCATTCGCACTGGCTCCTTATTTCTCAAAAATATCTCGGGCCGGAACCCTTACTTTCTCTCCTTGACGTCGTGTCTGCATAATGTTCTGGAATCATAGCATATATGTAGGCTTTGAATAAGTGCTATCTCATCCCTTTCTCATTTTTATCGCATTCTTCCTTTACCATTCCGTATTTACTAGAACCACTTAATTCTGACTTCATGCCACATCACTCCATATTCCCCCCTTTAGGGGAGTACTAAAATCTAGATCTACGACGATCTACCTATAGATGTTTTATCTCTTTATCTTTGTTGTCTTTTCACATCATTGATGATCTTTACTCGCCTTACGGTAATCCTTCTGTATCAAGAATAACAAAATTCCTTACTCGCGAGGGTGACACTTAGTGTAACTGGCACATACCGTCCCTTAAGCTGAACTTTGCTCACATTGCTTGCTTTAGGGAAGCGTCTTCCTGAATGACCATTCTCTGAATTTCTCATGAATCTTCTTCTGTTGTCTATTCTATTATTTCCGGAACGAAATCTAAATTTCTCATGATGTCGACCATTATCAAATTACTCAGTCCCTAATTCATGCTTAGCTTATCTTGTTCACCAGCCCATACTGATTTCTATTATTTCTGGGGTCTAACTTTTCCTTATGGTAATCACGTTAGAGTCACAAACTTATTTCTTGAAATAAGGATATGACTTTATGACCTATACTCTTTTGTTGCCTCCAGGCCTGGCATCTCTCATCTTTTCCTTCCCTCGATTATAGACTATGTAATACTGTCATTTCATTTTTTTCCTCCGTTGTCATCCATGTATCACATCTTACTCATAATGCTTCATTAACTCTTTTCTTATTTCTCGCTAATATTTATGTCTATCATTTTATTCTGAAAATGCGAACAAGATATTCTTCTTCTCTTACCCCCCCTGCTCCATCCATTGGCTCTTCAAATTGCCTAACATTCTCTCTCTATTAGGGACGGGAACCATACTAAGATAATATATATCCCTTCCAGGCTTCCAGTACCCATCTTTGTAGTACTCATATCTAGCTGTACTATTTTAGAGTACACCATCTGGGTGTCTCACAAGGAGATATATTAGCATATTTGTACTATCCTTCGAAAATGTCAACTAACACAAATAATCCATTCACCATTTTGGGTTACTCTATCCCCAGCCGGATCCTGATATCTCGTCCTTATTTTTTAAACTACTTCTGTTAACCCCCATAGGGCATAACTGGAATGGGTATGACCAATTGTACATACCTCTGTTACTATTGAAGGTAACTCGAAATGCTTATATCTCTCTGCTTGAGTTGAAAATACGGATAATCTTCATTAACTGGGCACCTCGTACCCTTTTTCATCTTGCTTCTTTTACTTACTCGAACTTATGTCTACTTTATGATTCTCTTATTCCTTTTTACCGTAGGGGTAGATAGATATTCTTGCCTTAAGGCTCCTTATCAAGAGGCTTACATGTCTTAGTACACACATGATTTGCCGAAGGCCTCACATTTACTCATCACAAGCATGATGCAAAATCGAGTGCCTCTGGCTTAACTCTTCCACAGCCACATGATATCTCTTACCAATTGTCTTTCTAATGTAGGCATCGTTGTATTATGAATAAGATAGAGTTTAGGAAATTGAGTTCTTACAACTGAGCTCTACCACATGATCTAGTGTAAGAAGAAAGAGTGACATTCCTACATGCCCTGTAGCCTCCTGCTTATAAGTGTGGTGCACGACACACCCATAAACAAGACTCTACTAGACACGGCTTGTAGACTCCCTAGGACATAACTGCTTTGATACCACTTCTGTCATGCCCCGAGCCTGGGGGGCGAGACCGGCACCCGGTGCCTCATCTATCCTTGCGTACCAACTTGCGACTAAGGGGCTCTGAACATATAATGTCATACTTTCGCCATGGGACACATTGCAGGACCATTTGCGAAGCAAGATATAAAAATAAATGGAAACCAACGCAGAATAAACATCAATATAAAGTTGGGCCGGCAAGGCCGTCATAACTACTACAGCTGACAAACCAACCAAATATACATATAAGGCCTACAAGCCCAACATACTGCACTAACTGACATGATATGTCTAGCGTCTACTGATGGATATACTGTGATCGGAACAGGGCCCCGACCTACTCATAACATATATACATATATACATAAGATGTACATAAAGCTCTATACCCGACAACTATGAAGGGCATGGAGCCTACCGATCAAGCTGAACTCGGGCAACACCTAATGAGGAGGTTTACCCGTCTGTCTGTCTGAACCTGTATGCATGAAATGCAACGCCCCCAGAAAAGGGACGTCAGTACGAAATAATGTACCAAGTATGTAAGGCAATATACTGAAAGTTGAAACTGAACTGATAATATAATAACTGAAAGTAACTGGAAGTCAAAGAGAATCTGAAGATATGCTCACCTGCTGATACTGACTCACTTTCTCAATAATAAGTAAAATAGCTGTCCGGATTTATAAGGCTTGGTATATATATATAACTGCTCTGACGTAGTAGGCTCGCTCATAGGCGCTCGGCGATACTAGGCTCTGTATCTCGGCCAACTGGGCTCGTCATAGGCCCTCGACCACAGTAGTCTCGGTATAAAACTTACCATCTGAACTTGCTGAAGCATCCTTCATCACCTTGTAGAGATACAAAGTGAGTTTAGAAAGGTTTTTAAGCCTTTAGGTGTGGGCCCCACATGGCATGATGATTTGGCCACTAAATTCTCTTATAAAGTGCCACCTTGCTATGTAATATAAGAGTCATAATTTTGGTCTTGAACCTTGTTCCAATTGCTGCCACATTGGCTTAACTAATCATATCCAAACATTATAATTAATTAACCACTTATCTCTTGATTAACTTAATAATCTCCCACTATCCAATAATTAACCAATTACCCACATAATTAAGAATTATCTCAAATTACTTAAAATACCTCATACTTTTAACATACTTTATACTTATAATCACGGTCATGTGGTACATTGTATGGCACTAGTCCATAAATACCGGGTATTATATCTTGGACCGTATTTTATCTCAAATTGCCAAACTTCGATGAAATTTTAACTTACGGATGTAACATCTCATTTCCGAGCTTATATCAATTTACTTATGGCGTACTTTCACGTATAAAAATATGGGGTGTAACAAATATAATCCGCCTGGCGTGGTCACAGGCCTCTAGTCCAAGCATATCATACATGAGCAATCAAATAAGTACACATGTATTTGATAAATGAATTAAGATTCTCATGCTCCTGGACTGGTATAAATAACACGACATAGAGTAGGCAGGTGCAAAGTATGCTATCACCACTCAAATCGGCAAGTTAACGCAGAAATAGTAACTACCCAATTTATTCAGGGAATTAGCCTCATTGTAACCTCAAGTGTAGCCCAGATAGTTCTCGACAAGGGTATGAATACGAGAAATGTTATAACTTTATGCTTAACAGTCCACTCTAGGCATATCTTTGCCTAAGCATTCTTCCGAGTATGAATACTTGCCCCAATGCCCGCACATGGCTAAAACCTCACATAAGTATGCACTCGTAGCGCGCAGCTATCACAAATAATTAACGCAATTAGTGCCTCCACTGAGTTTAAATAAAATACTCACCTCAAACAGGCCGCAACCCTGAAACAATTTGCTTCTGAGAACTCCCAGTCCCCCAAATTCATAGAACACATGAACTATCGTAACTGATTACAACCCCAGCACTCGAATAACTATCACATCCTTCATGCACGATCATCCCACTAGGAATACTTCCATAATTCTTCCGTGCCACATAGCAATAATTTGAATATCAGCAGTCTATCAGCTAGGTGAGTACCGCAAAACCAATGAACATCCATAAGTCAAAACACAATGCGCCTTCTGACATGCGTACCCTTCTCAGGAATTACCGAGCAGTTATAACATTCATCTAAATATCTGAAACTGACCATTTTGTCCAAAATTCGGGACCTTCCCTTCAAGACTGAATTACCACCTTGTACATGTAAATTTTAATCGTGCACAACACATCACATCTATCATGCAATCACGTGAAAAGCACGACTCATTATCAA
Source organism: Nicotiana otophora (assembly GCA_000715115.1). Classification (NCBI taxonomy): domain Eukaryota; kingdom Viridiplantae; phylum Streptophyta; class Magnoliopsida; order Solanales; family Solanaceae; genus Nicotiana; species Nicotiana otophora. The sequence continues at coordinate 18,216 of AWOL01S0031125.1, forward strand.
CTCTAAGTCACCAGCAAATTACATAACCGGTTAGTTAGAAACCTTCAATTTGCTCTCATCCAGGAGGAAATCACTATACACAACATGTCCCCCACACCGGTAGAAAATATCTGGTTCGAGCCATGGTAGAAACCATCAAGAACACTTTGAGATCCATTTGCACATAATCAAACTATCAGAACTGAATTCCTCTAACTCGACCAAGCCACGCAGGTCACCAAACCCAAGCATTTTGCCACCAAAACGTCTGTAAAGTCTCCACATCATAATTACCCAAAAGAACCGAGCATACCATTACCATACTGGTCTATCCTACTACCCAGTTGTCCTATTTACTATGAGTTTCTTCTGAATTACCCTCAAGTTGACACTTCTCCTTGTCAGAACTCCACGATCCTTACCCAAAGCTCACTACAAGACATCCTAACATAAAACCACACCAACCTAAGGCCCATAAACCATTGTATTCTTCTTAAGCACCTCCATAAATACCACAACCGTAACACTCACTCTGAAAATACCTTATGTGAATTTAAAATTGTTCCTCTTATCTTTCTTATACTAAAATGTAGAATCCATAGTCATATAGAATTACCGCAAGTCCCGACACCATTAAATGTTAATCTCCGATTCTATTCATAGACAAAACTGGAAAAATTCTCGATTGCTATATATAAATCTCGAACCCATTAGAACCTTCTCGGGAGTCACCCACTTTTCTCAAATCTAAATTGCACCGCCCAAACAGGCTAAAAGACACGTGCCCTATTAGCACAACAACACTCAAAGAGGTAACTCTGCCTTAACACCACTGATCAAATTCATACTCTGTGCGCACTACATCCTTCATAAATAACAACTCCCTCATCCCATGATTTTCATATACTCATAAAGCGCAATATAACCCGTATTTAGGAATTTTAATACTAGAGTCATCCTCGATCTCAACCTCTATAAGTCATAACTAACCCACAAGTATGCCTCAGACCAAAACTAAAATTTAACATATAACCATGAAATTGAATTGTCAATAGCAGGCTCCCCCACTTGGCTCAAAGCCATAGATTAAAACACTCGATAACGCACAATACCCATACTCTATTATTGCCATAATGCCGCAGTCAGTTCAACAAAAAATCTTCTTAAGCTCATGCAACGCCAACCATAAAAATACCTCAATCATTCGCTAAGCTCGCATTCATTCTCTTGACACTCAAGTCAACTTTTTCAACCAGATTCAAATTCAAATCTCAACACCTACGCCCCGCTGGTAGAAAAGAAACTCTCCACTAAACATTATTAGGAACACACCTACGTAGATTACTCCGCAGGGGATAACCCACCCGCTTAGCCTCAAATTGGCATCTTGTTATACCCTTTCGCAGTCACAATTACTATGCAATCACTTAATCTTTCTGAGTTTGAACTCATCAACACGACATGAAAATCTACTCCGTTTCACAATTAAACAGCATGACAGATCCCTCAATGCACTCACAACTCAAGACTGTACGTCACATCAAAACAAGAATCAAGTACCCAATATCAAACTCTTAAGTCACAAGTAAACTTTATTCATCTCACTCAACCCACCTGAACACATCCCACATTCACATCATACTCATCATATAGTCATTCAACCGCCCATTGAGCCACAACTTCCACTCATAGGGATACTACCGACGCATAAGTCCAAATGCACAAATCCTCACATCTGAAACTACCGAGCTTAAGCTGCGGTATAACCCTAGCCTCAAGTCCTCCAGATTGGCCCATCACCAAAACATAGAATACTCATCTCAAACCTCGTTCATGGAATCACAATGGGTACAAAGGGTGCCTGAGTTGGCCCCGTCAGCTCAACTGTATCTGGAATTTGCTCCTGCGTTGGAGAAACTGGTGGTGCTACATGTGCTGCTCCAACTACTATACGAGCTACACCTCGACCTCTACTATGACCTTGGCCTCTCGCGGCCCTAACTGGTGGCACTCGTGGCCGACCGTCCGATCCGGTAGTATGTATCCTCACCATCTTGAGAGAATATAATCGCATAAATTTAGTTTCTGGAACCAACAAATTTGCACGACAGAGTACAAGAAAGTGAAATATTTCCTAGGGGTTCGGAAACAACTTAAAGATAAGTACAGACGTCTCCGTACCGATCCGCAAGACTCTACTAAACCTGCTCATGACTCGTAAGACCTATGTAACCTAGGCTCTGATACCAACTCTTCACGACCCAAAATCTCACCTGTCGTGATGGAGCCTATCTCAATACTAGGCAAGCCGACAATCTCAATAAACCACCATATCTTTTAAATGTGAAAACATAATAATTAAATTCAGCGAAAGAATCTCACAAATACAAATATAAACACTCCCAAAACCCGGTGTCACTAAGTGCATGAGCATCTAATATGAATACAAAGTCTGACTGATAAAAACTCTATCTGAAAGTATAGAACAATACAATAACTGAATGAAAGAGAGTCAAAGTCAGTGGATTTCAGGCAACTACCTTGATAGTCTCTAACTGATAGCACTGTGAGATCTAACGGTCGCCGTGTCCGAAAGCACCTGGATTTGCACACGAGGTGCAGAGTGTAGTATGAGTGCAACCAACTCAATAAGTAACAAGACTAACCTCTGGGCTGAAAGTAGTGACAAGCTCCGCAGGTACAGTCCAATGCATAAATAATGGTACAGAAATGTAGGCATACTTTCAAGTTCAACAGTTAAAATCAGTACAAGCAAAATAGATCAATACTGCATGATATGAGGAATGTGACATGTCAGTGAGAAAAAACCTCATGTACTACTGGTCACTAATCATTTGGTCACTCGGTACTGTTTATGGCCAATCCAACCCATGGATATTCCATCCCATAAATATATACACATCGACTGACAGTCAGTCACTCAGTACCGTACAAGGCCAATCCATCCATTGGGTAATTTATCCCTAAATATAAATGATACAGACAAGATCCATGTCCGGGGAAAATTCATCACAATATAAATAAGTAAGGCAAGTCCATGCCCTGGGAAGTCCATCCCTAATATATAATCATCTACGCTCACTGGGGGTGTGTACAGACTCCGGAGGGGCTCCCTCAGCCCAAGAATGATATAAAGACGATATGGCCTATTGCAGGCGGGCAACCCCGATCCATATAATGATAAAGCCTATAAGGCCTGCTGCAGGCGAGCAACCCCGTTCCATTTAATAATAATATATATAAAGCAAATATGGCCTATTGTAGGCGGGCAGCCCCGATCCCATAAATATACTCACAATGGAGGAACATGACTGAGTATGAAATATACATTTTTAAAACAATTAAATTCAACAGCAACACGACCCTATGGGTCCCAAAATATCGGCACGTAGCCCAATCATGATCTTTAATACGCGTCTCAGCTCAATTTTCCTAACATGTGGAAAATGTTCGGATAATAACATGATTCTTTAATTTTACAACTTCACAGAATTTGTTCAAGTCACAATTTCTATGGTGCACGTCCACACGCTCGTCAACTATCATGTGCGTCACCTCCAATCAATTTATATAACACCAAATTCAGGGATTCATACCCTCAGAACCAAGTTTAGAAGTGTTACTTACCTCAAACCGTGTAATGTCTTACTCTGCTATGCCCTTGCCTTGCGAATTGGTCTCCGAAAGCCTCGAATCTAGTCATAATTAATTCGATTCAGTCAATATAAATCATTGGAATTAATTCCATATGAAAATACTAATTTTCCAACAAAAATCCGAAATTTAACTCAATAATCGCCCGCAGGGCCCACGTCTCGAAATCCGAAGAAACTCACAAAATCCGACAACCCATTCAATTACGAGTCCAACCATACTAGTTTCACTCAAATCTGACTTCGAATCGACATCGAAATCTCAAATATTCGTTTTATGAAATTTCTACAATTTTCTCCAATGTTCCATCTCAAAACACTAATTAAATGATGAAAACAATGATATACTCGTGTATATTGACCAAATCCGAGTTAGAATCACTTACCCCGATGTTTTTCCTTGAAAAGCTCTCAAAAATTACCTCTCTCCAAGCTCCAATTTGTCAAAAATGGAAAATGGGACGAAGTCCCCTTTTTATAACTTAAAGTTTCTGTCCAGGCGTGCCCCCGGACGCAAACGCTGCCCCCGGTCACGAACGCTGCCCCCAGTCGCTGCCCTCAGTCGCTGCCCCCGATTGAAGGAAACCAGATACAGGCATCAGAAAAATTCCACCAGCTGTTTAAGTCCAAATTTCGATCCGTTAACCATCCAAAACTCACCCGAGGCCTTCGGGACCTCAACCAAATACATCAACAAGTCCAAAAACATCATACGAACTTAGTCAACACCTCAAATCACATCAAACAACGCTAAAACCACGAATCATACTCCAATTCAAGCTTAATGAAACTTAAGAATTTCCAACTTCTACATTCGATGCCGAAACCAAACAAATCAATTCTGATTGACCTCAAAGTTTGCACACAAGTCATAAATGACATAACAGAGCTATGAAAAGTCTCTGAACTGGATTTCGACCCAGATATCAAAAAGTCAACTCCCCGGTCAAATTTCTAAACTTAAATTCCTATTTTAGCCATTTCAAGCCTAATTTAACTATAGACTTCCAAATAAAATACGGAGTTATTGGAATCATCAAAACTTTGTTCCGGGGTCGTTTACACATCAGTCGACATCCGGTCACTATTTTAACTTAAGCTTTAAACCTTGAAACTAAGTGTTCCAATTCACTCCAAAACTTCACCGGACCCGAACCAATTACCCCGGCAAGTCACACAACAACTGTAAAGCACAAATTGAGCAGTAAATGGGGAAACGGGGTTGTAATACTCACAATAACTGGCCGGGTTGTTACATATTGAATGTCCCTAAGACAGCTTTTCAGACTCGGTATGGTCATTATGAGTTCCTAGTGATGTCATTTGGCTTGACAAATTCCCCAACAATATTTATGGATTTAATGAACCGGGTATTCAAGTCCAATTTGGATTCTTTTGTGATCGTCTTCATTGATGATATTTTGGTCTACTCCCGCAGTCGAGAGGAGCATGAGCAGCATCTGCGGATCGTACTTCACACTATGATAGATACTCAGTAATATGCCAAGTTTTCAAAGTATGAGTTTTGGTTGGAGTCAGTTGCCATTTTGGGGCATGTTGTATCTTCTGAGGGCATTAAAGTGGATCCTAAGAAGATTGAGGCAGTTTTGAGCTGGCCTAGACCTACTTTAGCTACAGAGATTCGGAGCTTCTTGGGTTTGGCGGATTATTATCGCCGGTTCGTGGAGGGGTTTTCATCTATCTCAGCCCCATTGACTAAATTGACCCAGAAGCATGCTCTTTTCAGATGGTCCGACGAGTGTCAATTGAGCTTTCAGAAGCTCAAGACTGCTTTGACTACAACCGTGGTGTTAGTATTGCCTATAGGTTTGTGATCTTACACCGTGTATTGCGATGCATCACGTATTGGGCTTGGCGTGATATTGATGCAGGATAGTAGGGTGATTGCCTACGTGCCTCGGCATCTGAACGTTCATAAGAAGAACTACCCCATTCATGATTTAGAGTTGGCAGCTATTGTTCATGCATTGAAGATTTGGAGGCATTACCTCTACGATGTGTCGTGTGAGGTATTCACAGTTCATCAGAGTCTATATCACATGTTTAAGTAAAAGGATCTAAACTTGAGGCAACATAGGTGGTTATAGATGTTAAAAGATAATGATATCACCATTTTGTACCATCCCGGGAAGGCCAATGTGGTGGCCGATGCCTTGAGCAGAAGGGTTGAAAGTATGGGTAGCCTTGCATATATTCGAGTTGGTGAGAGGCTGCTAGCATTGGATGTTCAGACTTTGGCCAATCAACTCGTTGTTGACGGCCAATTTTGACCCTCCCTCTTTAAATTAATTTATTTATACTTAATAATTTACAATAATATTCTTAAAGTGTTTTCTAGTAACAGTATTTATTTTTATAAATTAATTAAGTATTAGTTCTTAGAATTAGTCACATAGTATTAACATTATGTAATTATAAATATATTTACTATTTTAAAGATTATTAAAATAATTCTTATATATACATTACATAGGTTCTATAATTAATTTGATAAATTACTCTTTAATTTAATTAATTAGATTATTATGTGAAATTCGAAATTAGTGTTGCAATTTAGGAAAAAAAAGTGTCTTACAAATGGTTAATTAAATAATTAGAAGTATATGCAGTAATTATAATTTTTACCACATTTATTGAAAATTGTTAAGCTTATTTAAATTAAATTCGAAAAAGGGGTTAAAAGACAAAAAGGCCACAATTGCAATTCTCAAACCAAAGACAAAGTGACCATTTTTTAAATTATTTTGGCCCAATTAACAAGCCCAGTCCAATATTGCACCCAGTCCAAACAGCCCCATCTCTCCATTGTGGCGATCCAACCCACCCCATTGACGCCAATCACAACACACCACGTCACCATCACTCTCAACTCACAGAACAAACACACCCACATTTGAGCCGTTGGTCCATCTGATCAACGACTCACGTTTATTCTCTAATTTTTCCTTTTGATCTAAATACCCGCCCCCAAAGATCTAATCTCAACCGTCTAAAACCCCATCATCCAATGGCCCCCGATTTTCCCTCTTAAAATATTTCTAAAAAATCCAATCACCAAATAATCGGAGCCGTTGATCAACAGATCCAACATCTCCTATTCCGCCTCTCTTTTTAAAGCCTAAATACCAAACCAAACCCCCCAGAAACCCTAATCATTTCCCCTCACTCGGCCGCCCTAATTTCCCAAAATGCTCTCTACTTTCCTCCTGTCCTAACCCATCAGTCTCCAAAACCTTGCACAAAATTGTGCAAGATCATCTCAATTAAATCCTGAAACGCCTATATGTCCCCTACTATCCGCAAATCCTGGTATTCTTTCCCATTTCGCCAATAGAATTAAAAAACCAAATCAAACCCTAAGACCCCAAATTGTTATTACTGAGCTCTCCTATTCTTTCCTCTGTGTTTTCAAATCCATGACATGCATCATTGAATTCTTTCAACACCATTATTATTATTCTTATCTAGAGGTCAAACACAGTGACCTCTAGACATTACGGTTTCTCCGTTGGTTCTTTCCCTTCAACGATCGATCCCTCTTCTCAGGTAAAATCGACCCTGTTTTTCCCCTCTGTTTCTTTTTGATTTTCACTCGATTTTCTAGCTTCATCTACCATGCGTCACTCTCCACTACTGATTTGAATTTGTGAAGCCTTAAGATACTTCAATGGAACTATAAATAGAACTCTTTAATGTTCTCACCAACACGACCTAACATTGAAATCATCTACACATTCACTTAAGAGCAATTTTGAGATAAAAAATTGAGGGTTCCTTACTGTTCTTTTCCTTTCAGTTACTGAGTACTGTCATTGCTTTGAACTTGAAGTTTTGGGGTCTTAAGCAACTAAGATAGTCTTCGTTTGGTCTGGTGCCCTCGAAAAGGTCAGTGTACTCCTAATTTCTCTCCTTTAATCACCTTATATGAACATTATGAATATGCTGTTGGTTTTCTGTGAACTATAGTTACTTATGATGCTTACCATTAGCATAAAAATATTTATCTTTCGTTTGTGACAATATGCTGTCTGTCTATGATCACATCTCCTGCCTCTTGAATCTTTAATTAGTAATTGATCAAACTATTATGTGATTCTTGATGACTTTCATTTCTGAGTCTAAATAATCCGCACAACTAAAATAGTAATGTGCCTTGAATGATTGTTCATGCTCACATAAAATTCATAGCCTTTCATTGATGATTCTGCAGTGACCTTTACCTTATGTTGTTTTTCTATATTCTGTTAGTGTTGTGGTTGAGTTTATTATTTGATAATTATAACTGAGATGAATCTGAAGGTTCCTAAGTTCATATCATCTACCATAAGAATTCAAATCTAAGTGCTTAGGTGCTTTTCTTCTCTATACTTGTGCCCGTTAACTTTGAAAGCAACTTCTGGGTTGTCATTATGACATTCTCATGATCTCATCTAGTTATTAGTTGCATCTGTTGACCTAGTCTTGGTTGATTTGAACTTTCTTCTTTTCATGAATACCAATAGTTCTACTGTACACATCCTATTAGAATTAAGTTTTCCTTCCTTCATAAAACAACTCATGATCCTGTTATGTTATAGTTGACTGATGGTTGTTTAGCTGTCTCATGTTTAGTTAAAACCTTCAATTGCATGTTCCATTCAAAACTTACTTGGTGTAATACTTCCCTATCTTTAATCTCTTTAAACCACTGCTGACTTTGTGAAGCTTACATGCATTTATTTTTAAGATTATCTCCCATAAAAGTAGGACTCAATTATTCTGTTATAATCAAGTGAAATCTTTTTTAAAAGGCTGAAGCATGACTACTTCACACTTAGATACTAAGCTAGACTTATGTCTAAGTTAAACTTGTTTTAATACAATACTTTCCTTTATCTTTAACTCCCTCACCTCATGACATGTTTAACCTGATTCTGTAATGTGCAAAGATCCCCTGTCTATATGAAGTCATAACTTCATTTGAAGTGTTCATATAATTAACTGAATATTGTATGTTCCTATTTGATTCCTAATTTCATGCTCTGACGTAAACTACCCCATTCCTTTCCCTATTGTTAATTTGAAACTAAACCTGAACCTTAAGCCTTATGAGGTCCTTTGTTGATACTGTCTGAACATGATGACTTGTCAAGGTTAATACTGTTAGGGATATAACTCTGTTGAGCCCTTAGGGATTCCATGTTCAAATCTATGAACTTGTAGTCATGTTTAGAAGTTCAATCCTATTTCTAATATCTTCTGTAAAGGTGGCCAGCCATAACTGTTTTGTCTGAATATTTATTGATGACCTTTAAAGTTCTAAGTAGTGTTGTCAACCCATGAATGTGGTAGAAGCAAACCAATCAGTTCACAGTTGGTTTGCCAGGGACAAAAAATATGTATCTTTTGAGTTGTTGCACATATGAACCCTGTATAGCTCGCCTTCCCTTTGAGTATGCTCTTCTCTAATGTTCATACCTTTACAGTATGCTTGTGGTGTTTCTGCTCCTCACCTATGTGTGTTCGAAAGTCAGACCATTGAATTCACTTGATATGTATTTATTTTTGGTATCAAATGTAGACTATGTGTTCTTATGTTAGGAGGGAAAGTATAATTTTGTGGTAAGTAATGCTATAGCATTTAGTTTACATTGAAAGGGCCTCATTGGCATTTAAACTCATATGGAAAACATGTTGGTAGTGTTTAGGGGTATTTGGGAGTGGAGCTTAACTCTAGGTTGGGCTGCCCTCCCCGCCACAAGCATCGCCCTGGGCCTTGAGTCCCTTGGGAACTTTGAAGTGTCGGGGGATTCAAAGGGGGCACTGACCTTGAGTAGAACTTCCTCTTTAGCTCTTAATTCATTGACACATTTGTTTCTTTAGGGGTTTAATGTTTATTGACAACGAAAGGTTTTTAATGTAAATTATTTGCCGTGTGTAACTACCACTTTAATATAATTGTCATGACCAGAAATCCATTAAGGGTTGTGATGGCGCCTAACACTGCTGTCAGGCAAGCCAACAATTAAATGATTTACTTCATTGCTCATCTAGTATTTCTGAAATCATGATTTTTCTTCAATTAAATAGTAAGGAATAAAATTTACAGAGTAATGACAATATTCTTGCAACTTTAATACAGAACCAAAACCCGGGGAAACTGTACTCATTAAACAACTTCCTCAGAAATGAGACACAAAACATACAAGAATAGCTATGCGAAACTGTACTCAATGTCACACTGTTGCGGCGTGCAACCTGATCCACACATGATACCATTGCGGTGTGCAACCTGATCCAACCATGATACCCGTGGCGGCGTGCCACTCGATCCAAATAACATACCTGTGACGGCGTGCCACCCGATCTACACATAATAATCTAAAGAAAACACACATCGAGCCGTAACGCTTATACTCACAAAATGCTCGAATATCAACCATATGCACGCCAAGTGCATAATACAAATCCTGGGGAGACGGGTAGCGTCATACACTATAAAACTCAAGCACAACTAAGTTGCGATATATGATCTGCATCTCGAGAGCTATCCTGCTCACATAACACCACCACTACGTGGGACCTCAACACATTGTACAAATAATCAAGCCATCTCACGACCCACATGGCACAATAGAGTATTACATAAAATAGCTGGCGACGAAATTAATATCCCACGCCCGAATACTCTTCCATAAGGAATGCTCTACTAAATGAACACACCCAAGCTGGTGTAGAATACACATCCACATATGGACCCATCAACGGACGTCAAACCGATTCTGATCATACCATGCTTGGGCAAACAACCTCTCAAGGATCCATAATGACTTTTTTCCCATGACACACAAGAACAACCGTTGAATCCGGAATAAACTTCCCCAATTCACAATCAACTGAATAGAGTGCTTTTCAGGCCTAAACTCTCACATTAGCGATAGTACCAAAATCTCCATACTTGGTTTCAACCTTTAATCAATCAAGTGACTACACGTCACACGTATAAAATATTCCTGTGGGATGTGCTCCCATGACCTTCCGCACTGGGTAACAAGTCTGCACATCCATATCACCGACCACACTAATGCTGTAAAGCAATTCAAGAATCCGCAAATCAGTACACAAAGCCTCTTACACGGGACACCGATCTCAGGTGACGTTAAAGATAATACCAGCTGATTCTAACCATCTGAATTATTTCCTGCTCGTCCGATCTCATGACATTCTTGTCGAAACCAAATTGCAACCTTGATCCTCAACTTCAAATTCCAATGACGCTCACTGCACCTAACATGCCAATACGTGAGAGTATAAGAATTTCATCATAACTCCTGAACCACTAGTAGGATACACACTTCATTATGTATGAACCTTTCACTTAACTCATTTCAGGAGAACCATAGCAACACGCGATCGAATTCAGATAACCGCAGAAATTACAATCCCCTAGTAGTGGTCTAAACTGCCATAACTCTTCCAGGATCTATCTACACATAACATGACATAATACTCGAATGCCTCTAAATAAAAATCAATTACGGCGGCCGTCATGCCACACATGTACCACCACAAAGCACATGTATAACTTAACACGCTGAAGGAACAGATTATTGCCACCACTAGGCCAATTCAACCATTGCTAACCAATCCGACTTCTTCTAATTTACTCCGGACTTGCCTTAGGAATAATAATAGCTCCATTCAAAACATGACGAACCCAATTCGCACTCATCTAGAAGGACCCTATTTCACGAGACCACATTGTCTCAAAAACCACAAACTATCTCATACCCGCTTGTGCGCACATTCACATCTTCAACTAGTACATCCATTCTGATATTTCCTTTACGAATCCGAAGTTATTTTCTCCCATTCCTCCAGTGCTACAACGCATACCGATGATAACATAGAACACTCCAAGCCCTTTTTTGTAATCCGTTGCAATGCTCGATACTTAACCATACTACGGACTCGAAATCCTTAGGCACCGCACTTTATTATTATTATTTTTTTGAATCCACTAGGACCGTTCTTGAGAGTCACCCACTCTGACTTGTTTCCAAATATGATCAAACTCCAAGGCTTTTCTATCACTTGAACGCCCTCTCAAAGAAGCACCCAACTGAATCACCTTCCTTGTACATCACATCTACACGAAGCATAAATCCTGAGTCTTCCCAAAGCCTGAACATGAATCGATAAGGCCAATTATAGCACACATTCCTCAAATCCTTTGCTCAAATCACCACTGATGTTATTTTTCCTTAGTCGTAATAACCCCCCAACATGCCGATAACCAGAAACCTCACAAGTAGACAACCATGCAATCTAATTGTAGGCGGTGGGGCTCTCCCACTTAGCTACCATTACATGACCCTGGAACCTACCAAGATTCCTTCTTCCTCACTGACATGACCTCGCGCAATCGACCCGCCAAATTCCTCGAAATCTTCCTGTTAACCATTTCATGAACGCTTTGGATCCCTAGCCACATTCACATGTTTGACCTCATGCCGGGTAGCCAGTAGAATTCTTTGCAGAAGCTTCATCAACACCACCCAACCGTTAACCTGCTGACCGGAGATAACCCACCTGTGGAAATTCCATGCCGACATCTTCCAACAACACTGCACCAAGTACAATTACCACGAAACCAATAAACCATCCTGAGCCCGTGCTCATTCACCAGCTGTACTAGTCCATTCACTTCTCATGGACATCAACCAAAGGTGCGACAATACATTCTGATCCAAAGTCATGTTGTATCCTTCTTCATACCATGCAACTCCTTTCCGTCGTATCCAACCCTTCTCCGTATAGCAGCCAATATTCCAAATTAAGTTCATAGACTTAGTCACTGTCCACCATGAGTTCCAAATCACTCTAAACTTTCCTCAACGCATGTAGCCATCCTACCACAGAACCCATATGATACTCTGCCACTCTCCCACTTTGGTCAAATCCTCTCCTTTAAGCAACTACTCGACTTCTGCTTCTCACGCTTGGCCTTCTAGAAACTTAACCCTAAAAAGACACCTCCCACATGACTTTCCTCATCCTCCGCTACCCAGCTGTTGCCTTAAATCAAACTTCATCTCTGTAGCACTTGAACCAATAGATCGCTACCAACTTTAAACTTCTCCGAAGATCATCCTTCTCGATCCATCAACACTAGGAACACCGATTCGATCCTAAACCACTGCACACCGCGATCTATGACAGCCACTTCCCCGACACCATTTCACAATACCCTGCCCCAAAGGCGAATTGAATAAGACCATAACACCGGCAAACTTAACACATTCAATCAAGGATGACGACACCACATCACAGATGAAAATTCCACCACGCTCGAAAATACCAAGTCTCATTTCTCCATCAACCTAGACCTGAATATCTTTAGTCCATTTGCTTTTCCTTCGCTGGAAATAAAACACTGAACCTCTGAATCATGCACTGAGAAAAACCCCTTTCAAGTCGTTCACTACCCCAACACATAGACAAGCATCCTACCATTACATCAATACTGTGCGATAATAACTCGTGAACATCATAGCAATCTGTGCATAGCCTCAAGACAATCGGAAATACAGCTACTGAGCTGAAATGATAGAACATCCTTCTGCAAGGCGATGACATTAACCCAATCGAATACGTAGGGAGACATATCCTACACCACCTCTGCAGTACCATAAGATTGAATAAGATTGAATAGGAAAGAAATGAATAGGAAAGAAATGAAGGCATAAGCCTTAAAGGAATCAAGCCGCACGATGAGGAATCAAGAAGGGAAGTGCTCCTAATAGCCCTGTAGCCTCTCGAAGATAAGTACAGACGTCTCCGCACCGATCCGCAAGACTCTACTATACTTGCTCATGACTCATGAGACCTAAGTGAACCTAGTGCTCTGATACCATGTTGTCACGACCCAAAATCCATTAAGGGTCCTGATGGCGCCTAACACTGCTGTCAGGCAAGCCAACAATTAAATGATTTACTTCATTACTCATCTAGTATTTCTGAAATCATGATTTTTCTTCAACTAAATTATAAGGAATAAAATTTACAGAGTGAATGACAATATTCTTACAACTTTAGTACAGAACAACCCAAAAGCATCCCCAAAGAATGAGCGCATTAGAGCAGGAAATAGCGGGGATGCGTACTTCTGTCACAGACTTGGGAGGTCGAGTCGATGCCCTATCTACCCAAAATGCCAAGTCTGAGCGAAAGATCATGGCATGGTTGCGTGTGCTTGGCCGAGTTTGCCATCTGGACCCCGGCAATGTCTCCGACATGGACTGACTCTATCAGGGAAGTTGCTTCGCCTTACATTTTTCTTTGTGTGATATGGGGACATGCCACCATTTAAAGTGTGGGGTGGGGATATGTTGTATATATATTGTATGTATGTATGTAGTAATGTATATTAGTTTTAATTTCTTTGGTGAGTTGAGTACTGTTAGAATTGTTTTTTTCACTTTTCCCGATGATAGATATCAATCGACGGGTTTTTTGAGGGATTAAAGTCGGAAGAAAAAAAAATGCAAAAAGATTTTCTTGTGTAGTTAGTGTAGTAATTCCCCCATGAGTTTTCTTTGTGTCGCGGTTCTTTTCCAAGGGTTTCATTTGAACCGGGTGTAGTTAGTTTAGTTTTTTTGTTTTTAGGAACCCTTGTGCTATGAGTTGGAATGAAAACAAGGCCTCTTCGTTACGCCTTGAAAATAGTGAGTGCTTTAGTATGACGCCTAGGCTCAGGTTTTTGACTCTTGTATAAGTGCCTTAAATTGTTTGTTGCTTAACTTTGCTTAACTGCTTCGACTAGAGTGTCTTGATAGTCCGCTCCTAAGTGAGTATGTGCCATGTGTGTGTGAGTGTTTTTATGATTCTGTGCACTGCATTTGATGTCTAGAACTTGCCCCGTGTATCTGCAAAGCGAAATAGTAGTCTTGTTCAGTCTTGGAAGTGATATAGGCATTTTTGTGTTGAGCCAGTGATACACTTTTACCACCTAATTTTTATGTATCTTAGTTAACCCCTTTGAGCCTGTAAATCCTGTTTTATTGGAAACCACATTATAAGCCTTACCCTTTTGTTTGAATTGATCATCTATTTGAACCTTTCACCTCCCTTGAGCACGTAAAATTGTGACGAACTGTGTAAAAGTTAAAGTGTGGGGTGGTTGGGTTGGCTTTTGAGTGGAACTATTGAAATAAGGAGAAATGTGCAATGTTGCGAAAAAGGAGAAGTCACCTGAACTGAAGAAAAAAAAGAAAAACAAATAAAGAGCTATATAGTTGAGAAATAGTGGCGACTCTTGATGTAAACAGGGGGAGTTAATACATGTTGATATAAAGGTGGAGTAGGGTGTGACATAAGTGTGGGGTTTAACTGGTAAAGTGTTTGTATTAAAGTGCTTAGGGAGGTGTATTCACTCTTATATCTAAATGTATCCTACCCGTCCCGCAGCCTAACACTACAACCAGTAGAAGTCCTACTTGATCCTTGACTGAATGAGCTCAATTAGTAGAGTAGTACACTATGGACAAGCCTATGGTGCATCTTTTGTGGCACATGAATGTCGTTTCTGAGAGTGAGTGAATTCTTTCTATCTTGAGTTCCTAAGTGTTCTTGAATTTTATTGTATGAGGAACTACTCTCTTTTGTGTGTGAGGGCACTTGTTTTACGAAAGAAAGGTAAGTCTTGATCTCTATATTGGAGTAAGTGAGTAAGTTATGAATAATACCTGGTGCTTGTGAGTAAATTTAGGTGAAGATATTGCACTTTTGTGCTTAATCAATATTAAATATTCTTGGTGTAATGAGTGAGGGAAGTCGCATAGTGAGGTTGCATATATGTAAAGTGTGGTTTAATTTCTCGAGGACGAGCAATGGTTCAAGTGTGGGGTGTTGATGATAGGCTATAACTATGTGTTTTGGCCACTATTTGCATTCTAATTTGCTGCACTTTACTGATGTTTGAGTGCTAAATGGTAGTAAATTGCTATGACTAATTGATTTATGTTTTTGCAGGAGAAATTTCGGGATACAATGGTGTTCGGAATCGTTTTGAGCTAATATGGAGTGTTGGGGCCAAGTAAAAGATTATGGAGTACATTGGGAGCTCATTCGAGGATCAACGGAGGTTCGCACATTTAAAAAGAAGAAATAAAATGAGAGCAGAAAATGGCCCAGGTACGCGGCTGCGCACTGGGCCGAGCAAGTCAGACAGAAACTTTCGACTGTGCGCGGCCAGATGCGCGGTCACTTGCCCAGGTGCGCGGCCGCGCACGTCCCTCCAAGGAAAAATTCTGCAGGGCTAAATTTGTAATTTTGGGGACGAATTTCCTTGACCTATATGAAGTTCAGCTCGTCTAAAACGGGGGTATCTTGATTGGGAGAAGTAATTTGCGAGGGAGGAGAAGACGGAAGCAACGGGAAATCGATATATTTGATCAAATTCAGTCAATACGAAAGTTTGGGCGGAATTTTGGAATTGTAATGTCTTCTTGTTCTTCTAGTACTCTCGTTTTGTATACTTTCTTTGTTATGGATTAAGTCTCCTTAGGGTTGTTGACGGATGTTGTGAATTAATCCTTGTTTTGGGTTTTACTCTATGTTAATTGCCCGACTTTAATGAAGGAGTTCTTAATTGATTTGCAAGGCTTATTGTATTTTTACCTTAATCGAAAGAGAAGTTTACTGCTATTGGCTTTGTGTTATCTAGATGGGGTTGATTTTATGTCTCTTCTAAGCAATCGAAAGAGCTTAAGGAGTTATTGATTTAGCTAGTCCATGAGAATAATCGAGAAGTGTTCTCCGAAAGATTGTTCATTCACTAATTTTGTGCATACATTCATAGGGCCTGTTATTGGGTTACCTAAGGGAATCAAATTCATTTGGAAGAAGAATCTAAATCTTTGAGGTAGCCTAATCATCTGTTGAAATCAAAATAATCAATAGAAGTTAAGAGTGAATCTAGCATAGAGTTACCCGGAACAATAGTTGATCACATATCTTGTCATCACCCTTCCTTTTCTCATTGATATTCCTTTATTTTTACTAATCATTTAGGTATCATCAGTTTCTTACAGCAAATAATCGTAGTTTATTTGTAGTTAATAATAACATAAATCAAAAGGTTGATTATCCTGGATAGTGTTAAGCTTAAGAATTAATAGAACATTATTGAATCCAATCCCTGTGGAGACGATTCAATAGAATACTATCTTTGTCTAGCGAGCCCAAGTTTATACGTCGGTTTTGCGCTCGTCAGCCTCAAATCACACCAAACAATATCGAAATCATGAATCACACCCCAATTCGAGCTTAATGAACTTTAGAACTTCAAACTTCCACATTCGATGCCGAAACCTATCAAATCACGTCTGATTGATCTCAAATTTTGCACACAAGTCACATTTGACATTACGGACCTATTTCAACATCCGGAATCGCAATCCGACCCTGATATCAAAAGGGTCCACTCCCGGTCAAACTTCCAAAAACCTTAAAATTTCCAACTTTTGCCAAATAACCCCAAAATGACATGCGGACCTCCAAATCCACATCCGGACACGCTACTAAGACCAGAATCACCATACGGAGCTATCCCCAAACTCGGAACTCCAAATGGACACCGATAACATTAAAATACACTTCAACCCAAACTTATGAAATTATTCCAAAATGCTAACCTTCCATAATGAGCACCGAAATGCTCCCAGGTCACCCAAAACCTGATCTGGACATACGCCCAAGTCCGAAATCATCATACCAACCTATTGGAACCTTAGAATCTCGATTCCGAGGTTGTTTACTCAAAAATCAAAACCTGAGTCAATTCCTCCAACTTAAAGCTTCTGAAATTGGAATTTTCTTTCCAAATCAACCTCGAACTTCCCGAAATTCAATTCCGACCACACATATAAGTCATAATACCTGAAGTGAAGCTACCCACAGCCTCAAACCGCCGATCGACGCGCTAGAGCTGAAAATGACCGGTTGGGTCGTTACAATAATTTCCCATAGTATTTGAATATTGATCATTTCTTATTCCAGTCATTTGTCTATATACATTTCATACATGTTTGAATATGCTGAAAATATGGAGCATACATCTAATGACCTTCTTTCTTTTTGGGCATGTACACATTTGGGCCTGTTGAGTTCCTAAGGAACTCAGGCCCATACCAGCCTTGTTGCATTTTTTGGAGTCCAGTCAGCTATAGCAACATCTTTTAATTGCTGGGCCTACCTTCTTGAGGTCCAACCATCAGAGTCTAGTCTTCTTTCCCTCATTTCCTTCGTTATTATTTGTTGCTTCCTTAATCTTGTTTACTGCTTCATTACTTTACCTACTGCCTTGTCGTTTTTATCGTATTTTGTTATCATGTATTTAACACACATATATTAGATCACGTACTTTATCTTCATGCTTTAATATCACATGAAACATAAGAAAACTTTAAATAATATAGGATTTAAAAAGAATTAGTTAGTAACTAATCCTCATTTCACTAATTCTAATCTGCCCACATCATTATAATCTCATTGCTCACTTTCCTTTTTCTTAAAGACTTTTGAAGCCCAGAATTTAGTCAAAACAGCAGCCCCGTTTTCAGAAAGAAAAATCAGAAACAAATCGTCGGTTTTACTAACAAAGAGGTAAATCAGATTTTCATTAAAACAGTGAAATACTATCGCCCAAATGCATTTTCAAAGATCCCTCCTCTTCAGATTTTAGAATCAAGGTACATTCAGGTTCACTTTCTTACAAACATCTTTTAGAGTAATATAAACACCTATTTCATAAGTTAACTGTTTTCATAACTTAACCTCTTTTACAAGCCTTATAAAATATGGACTACTTTCATAAATCTTTTATAATCTCACATCCTTCTTAAGTCTTACATCCCTTTTAGATACCCTCCCTTAGATATATATAGTAAGCCGTGCTTTTAATGGTAATTAAGCATAGTATAAATAACTGATCCCTTAAAGTTAGTCTAAGTCTTATGGAGCTACCTCAGGTAGATTTTAAGGGGTGCCTAACACCTTCCCCTTAAAAGAACAAGAACCCTTACCCATAATCTTATCGGTTAGCAAACCAGTAAAAAATGTAACTTAATAATCAAATAGGTATCCTAGTATGCCTTTAAATATTATGTGGAGACTCTTTTTCATCAATAACAGAGAAACCACAAGTTGAATCCTGTCTTAACTAGTGAAAAATAGGGTGAAACACTCGTGAGGTTAGATGTTTCGGAGCCTAGCCGAGGTCTTGCTTGCGTGGTTTCTCAGTCTTTTTTGTATGAGTGCATCAGAGAGCGTCAGAATGACAATCCCTATTTACTTGTCCTTAAGGACACGGTGCAGCGTGGTGATGCCAAGGAGGTTTCTATTGGAGATGATGGGGTATTGCGGATGCAGGGTCGGATTTGTGTGCCCAATATGGATGGGCTGCGTGAGTTAATTCTTGAGGAGGCAACAGTTCACGGTATTCCATTCATCCGGGCGCCGCCGAGATGTATCAGGATTTGAGGAAGTATTATTAGTGGAGAAGAATGAAGTAAGATATAGTAGAGTATATGGCTCGGTGTTTGAAATGTCAGCAGGTGAAGTACGAGCATCAGAGACCAAGCGGTTTGCTTCAAAGACTTGAGATTCTCGAGTGGAAGTGGGAGCGTATTACCATGGATTTTGTTATTTGGCTACCATGGGCCTTGAAGAAGTTTGATGCAGTATGGGTTATTGTGGATAGGTTGACCAAGTTGACACATCTCATTCCGGTGGCGGCTACCTATTCTTCACCGTAGTTGGCCCAAATCTATATCCGTGAGATTGTTCGTCTCCACGGTGTGCCAGTGTCTATTATATCCGACCGAGGTACGTAGTTCACACATCGCATTTCTAGAGAACGGTGCAGCGTGAGTTAGGCACACAGGTGGAGTTGAGTACAATATTCCCCCAGACAGACGGGCAGTCCGAGCGCACTATTTAGATATTGGAGAATATGCTACGGGCATGTGTTATAGATTTCGGGGGTTCATGGGATCAATTTACACCGCCTGCTAAGTTTGCCTACAATAAAAGCTACCAATATAGTATTCAGATGGCTCCTTATAAGGACTTATATGGGAGGCGGTGTCATTCTCTAGTATATTGGTTTGAGCCGGGAGAGGCTAAGTTGTTAGGAACTGATTTGGTTCGGGATGCCTTGGAGAAAGTCAAGTTAATTCAGGATTGGCTTCGTATAACCCAGTCTAGGGAGAAGAGTTACGGTGATCGGATGGTTCTGGATGTAGCTTATATGGTGGGAGGGAGGGTTTTGCTCAGAGTTTCACCCATGAAGGGTGTGATGAGGTTCGGGAAGAAGGGAAAGTTGAGACTTAAGTATATTGGTCCTTTTGAGATCTTTGAGAGAGTTGGTGAGGTGGCCTACAGACTTGTATTGCCACCAGCTTATTAGCAATTCACCTGGTGTTCCATGTTTCCATGCTCCAGAAGTATCTTGGTGATCCGTCCCTTGTATTAGATTTCAGCTCCGTCTAATTAGACAAGGATTTGACTTATGAGAAGGAGCCGGTGGCTATTCTAGCCTGACATGTCCGGAAGTTAAGGTCTAAGAGTTATCCTTTTGTGAGAGTGCAGTGGAGAGGTCAGCCAATCGAGGAACCTACGTGGAAGTCCGAGTCTGATATGTGGAGTAGATACCCACACCTTTTCGCCAGTCTAGGTATTTTTCTATGTCCGTTCGAGGACGCATGTTTCTTTTAGAGGCGGAGAATGTGACAAACCGATAGTTCGTTTGGAGTACTAGACCTTATTTCTGTGTTCCATGACGTCTATTAACTTCATTTGATGCTTCTCAATTTGCGTGCGCAGTCGGATCTTTTTTCAAAAAGTTTTTACGTAAAAATTGGAAGAAAATATGATTTTTGGCTTTAAAAACAACTTGAGTTGACTACAGTCAATATTTTGTGTAAACGACCCCGGATCGGTATTTTAGTGACTCTGGTAGGACCGTATTATGATTTTGGACTTGTGCGTATGCCCGAAATTGAATTTGGAGGTGCCTAGGTTGATTTGACTTATTTTGCCGAAAGCTAGTAATTCGAAAGTTTGGAAATTTCCTAGGTTTGACCGTAGGTTGACTTCATAGCTATCGAGTTCGTATTTTAATTTTGGGACTTGGTATATGTCCGTTTTTTATTTGAAACTTGTCTGGAAAATTTGGTGCTACTCGGAGTTGGTTTGATATGATTCAGATGCTCTGTTGTGATTCTAGTTGTTCTTGAGTTTTCCTTTCATATTTCATTCGTTTTGATGTTCGATTTGTAGTTTAGATGTTATTTTGGTGTTTTGATCGCGCGAGCGAGTTTGTATGATGTTATTACAGTTTTGCGCATGTTTGGTTTGGAGCCCGAGGGGCTAAGGTGAGTTTCAGACGTGTTTCAGATGAGTTTGGATAGTGCAAGGATTGCCGGTGCAGAGTTGACTTCTAGTGTCTGATGTATTTGCGAGCCTCTCTTTTGCGAACGAAAGTTCGCATTTGCGAGCAGTTCCTGGGATTGGTGACCTCGCATTTGCAAGGAATGGGTTCGCTTTTGCGAAGATAGGGGTCGCATTTGCGATCGCAGGAGACTTGAGTAAGCTTCGCAATTGCGAAGCTATTGGTGCATTTGCGGGGGGTGGGGGGTGGGGGGGATTATTCGCATTTGCGAGATAATTTTTGCATTTGCGACATCTGGGGTTCTGATGCACATTTCGCATTTGAGACCTGTGCTTCTCATTTGCAATGTTCGCAATTGCGAACAAGACATTGCAATTGCGACATCTGCAGCTGGGTAAAAGAGGGAAAAACGAGACTTAGCTCATTTTACACCATATCACAACCCTAAATGCTCTAGAGGCGATTTTTCAAGAATTTCTTCTTCCCAAAATCATTGGAAAGCAACTCTTTCCACTTTCTACTTTTCCTGAGATTTCAACATCAAATTTAGGATTTCCTTGATAGAAATTAGGGATTTAGGTAGAAATTGGAAACTTTGTAAAATTGAGATTTAGACCTCAAATTGAGGTCGAATTTTAAAACAAATAACATAGCCGGACTCTGGGGTGAATTGGTAATCGGGTTTTGGTCCGAATCTCGGGTTTTGACCAAGCGGGCTCGGGGTTGACCTTTGTTGACTTTTTGAATAATGATCCAAAATTGAACCTCTTTTATTAATGAGTATTTGCTAAAGCTTATTTTGAATTGTTTGATCAATAGTTTTCTAGATTTGGTTGGTTTGGAGGCTTGTTCAAAAGGCAAGGCCGTGGTTGATTGATTGCTTTGTTCGCGGAGTGAGGTAAGTGTTGTGTCTAACCTTGACTTGAGGGAATTAAGACTTGTTGAATTATTTGTGATGTGAATTATGTGGGAAAGCGGCGTATATGCGAGGTGACGAGTGTATATACGCCGTCGTGGGATTTAGCATGCGGGATTTGGATATTTATTTCCACATTTTCGTTTATTCCATGATATCTCTTGTTATATGCTTTAATTGTTACATGTTTTTACTTGACTTCTATGCTATATTTGTTACTTGTTATTAAATTGCAACATGCGTTAATTTGTTCATCCCTCACATGAATTTTGCTTATTTACTACATGTCAATTATTCTGTTGTTCTTTATTGTCTGGTACATTCACCTACTTTATGTTGATATTTTATAAATATTGTTGTTGACTTGTTTATGTTGAAGATTTAAAATTGTTTGGGGATCGGAGTACACGCCGCAATAGAATTGAATGATATTGAAATGATATGAAGGAATAAAGACGGATTATGATATGAACCGATAATAATATGGTGGGATCGGGTTGTGCGCCACAACGAATTTGATATGTTGTAACTGTTTGTGATTGTTGAGTTATCCTCGATATTGTGATATGAGACTTGATACTTTGTTATTCTGGGGCTCTCTGGTAGTTGACCTTCGGGTCCGTTTATATGAGTTTATTGCTTTATTTCTATTCCTATTTTTCTGTTATTAATATTTTGTACAGGTTATTTGTAAGTGACTTACCATAGCCTCATCACTAGTTCGTTGAGGTTAGGCTCGACGCTTACAGAGTATATTGGGTCCGTTGTACTCATGCTATACTTCTGCACTTCTTGTACAGATATCGGTGTGGGTCCCACCGGTGCGTGGCGAGACTGCTCGAATTTAGCTACTTTAGGAGACTTGAGATATAACTGCTCGGCGTCTGCAACCCTGAAGTCCCCTTTCCATTCTGTATTTACTGTTTATTTAGTTTCAAACAATTGTATTTTGTTTAGGTTAAAACTGGTTAAGTAATTTAGCTAACATTGGGCTCTGCTTTCTTGACATTTTTTCAGGATGAGATGTGGCATGTGATGAGCAGATGACACTATGATGACTCTCTTTCTAAGGTATTTAGTGAGGCACCACTTTTATTTCGTGGTAGCTGTCGTGTTGATCTTACTTTCTACTGGTTGGGGTTTGTCCCACATAGTTATTTTATCCTTGTGTCATAGAGATTCCATAGACAATTGTCATTATTTTTGGGTTGTAATTGAGAGTTATTCATATTGCATGCATTAAAGAAATATTGTTATCTTTATGCATTTTCAATTATTGAAAATGGTGGATTTAAAGATTATGTTTCATGTATGACCTTAATCATTTAAAATGATTGTGTTTTCAAAATGGCTTCCACATGCATCTATTAGGCATATATATGGGTATTATTTTACGTGTTGGTCCATCTAGGTTGGGCAATATGCTGGGTGCCGGTCACATGGTTTTGGGTCATGACAAAGTTGGTATCAGAGCTAGGTTCTAATTCGAGTCCTAGGAAGTCTATGGAATCATGTCTAGTAGAGTTCTCCTTATCGGTGTGTTGTGCACCACACCCATATCGGGAAGGCTACTTGGACATTGTAGTATTGTCTCATTCCTTTGTTTTCACTTTAGATCGTGCGTTAAAGCTTGAAGCAAGTAGAAAATTTTCAATCTGTATCGAAGTTCAAACGATATTTGCGAAGGAGAATGATAAGCATAAGGCTTGAGATTCAAGTAGTGAAGCTAGATATTGGAAGGGTAGCAAGAAAGTGTTGGTGGTCTAAAATGTGAATATAAAGGCTATGGTTAGGAATGGAGTGAAGAGGGTACATCCCAAATGGGGTAATCATGGATTGAAAATATTAGCCTAGAGCTAATGACTAGTCTAAAGAAATGTGAGATGGGAATATCATTTTGATATCAGGAATCACAGAAAGTTAGTGCTATAGAATCAAATATGGACATCTTAAGAAGATATGGCCCAAGGATATGTTTAAAATTGCTCGAGGCAAGTGTATATAGTCACTGTGATGACCACCAG
Organism: Nicotiana otophora; assembly: GCA_000715115.1. NCBI lineage: Eukaryota > Viridiplantae > Streptophyta > Magnoliopsida > Solanales > Solanaceae > Nicotiana > Nicotiana otophora. Next base: position 42,264 of record AWOL01S0031125.1, read on the forward strand.
TGGTGAAGGATGAGTAGTGTATGACATTGCTAAAGTTCAGAAGATACAATAAGATAGTCCAGAGTTGACTATAGAAGTTTGTATCTCAAGATTTTTGTAACCGGGAGTCAAAAGTTGATATGTGCCTTGTTGGTAAGGGAATACGAGTTATCAAAGCCTATAATAAGCGTTAGTATGACTCATAGAAAGGAGGCATGATTGGGACAGTAAAGTCATGATCGTAATCATATTCTCATAATAGGAATCTGATGAATACTTGATATGACAGGTTGTAATAATTATCATGTCACATGAGTTAGCAAACGACATGTGTAGAGTATCAAAGCGCATTTTCGAATGATCAAGGCAACTTGGATGACATAAATTATCAATGACGAGTGTAGATATGCATGTGAACAGTATAAAGATGCTTAAATGGATAAGTGGAAGACATAATAAAGTACAAAGTGTACAAAAGGCTTAACCTCAGAGGTTAGAGGAGGAACATGGATTATTTAAAATGGAAAGCCGTCATGAAAGGACAACGCTCAGCTTGTCTACATAAGGCATATCTCATTTTAACATTAATATATTTGTGAAAGATAAAGTTTTGAGAATATGCCCTAGAATTATCTTAAGTGTGCCAATAGAGCGGTTGAGCGTAGATTGATTAAACATGTAAAGAGGTTGAATGTGTTGGATGACGTACGAGGCTAAGTTAATACGTTTGATGGGTTGTAATTATTACACGAATGAATTAAGGTTAAGGAGTTGAAGAATAATAATGATACATTCCGTAAGTCGAAGGATTTCAAGTGGTTCAAACATATGTAGTGATGTCTCATGCATCCTAAAGGTGTTGTGTTGGGAATGAAGCTAAGGATATCCTATAGGATATGAAGGTGCTCATTGTATAACTACATGTTAAATTTTATGGGTAGTAGGGGTATTCCTCGAGAATGCATACGTGTACGTTTTTTGAAAATCAATATGGCACATAAAGATAGACCGTGAGTTGCTTACATTATTGTTGTGAAAACAAGGTTTATTATGAAAAGCTGCATAAAGTTATGATATACATATTTCTTGTGAAGGAGTCGTACTTGTTCAAAATGATTGAGCTTGGACTTAGACGACTAAGGGATTTGCGCTTGCCGATGACATATTCAGGCATTGACTCAGAGGCATAATGAAGTCATACTTGCGAAAAGATATATATATGAACATGGGTTCATGAAAAGAGTAACAGAGTTGTACTTTTCAAAGGTATATTTGAGCATGGACATAGAAGCGTGATATTAGAAAGTCACGAGGATTGTACCGGTTCAAAAAGAAAATTGTGTTAATCATATCATGGTTGTTAGGGCGGAGAAACATGAAACTTGGCAACATAAGTTGCTGTTAGGGAACATCGTGATACTTAAACAAGAAAGGAACTAGATGAGCTCAGATGAGCATGTCAATTTCATTCTATCATCGGAATTAGTGGGTAACACAAGTGTGATCAAGCTTTCTCGGAAGTGGAAATTATGAGATGGGATTCTTGGTTGAGAAATAAATGACCCCTAACATTTGGGCGTATACATAAGTGGTCAACATAAGTTTACTTGCATTATTAAGACTTTGTAAAGTCTACAGATAATATGCAAAGGCTTGAGAATGGATTTACTCCTAAGTGGGGGAGAGTCGGGCATGGAATTTTACCATAAGGTGATAGGTGATAAAAGGATAGATATTACCTACTGGAAGAAAAAGACAAGTTGAATTTATTAAATATTTTTCAAGAGAAGATAAAGTACAAGAAGTACAAAGGAGGTTGTACCAAGGCTACAAGTTTGTTGTAAGTACAAGAGGTACGGTATTTTTCCATGGAAGTTAAAAAGGTAGATCGTCATTATTTGAACAAGCTGTCACTGAACGAAGAAATGGTTTGAATGATGTCCTAGAAGCTTGGATAGGGTATGACCCGACTTGAGTTTGTAAATGCTAGTTTCGAGAGTTAAATATGAAAGTGTTATGTGTGCACACTTAGTGCGAGATGAAATAGGGAAAGATGTTTTTCCCAAAGTATATTCCTACACAAGGAATGCATTATGTAAATTAAGACATGGTTACTAAAAAAAAGAAGGGCACGATGTCAGAATGCAGTAGAAATACTTAAAGGATGTAAATATAATCAGGATCACGTTAATGGTCAAGTGTCGAAGGTCTATGGGTGGTGTTATTATGCTGATTATAAAACAAATCAAAAATAAGAGAATGGGAGCATGAACTTTAACATTTAGAAATGGACAATAACTTGGCAATAGTGGTGAATGGATATTGTTCAACGAAGTGGACTTATTAGTTACGATGAGTTAGATGTTGAGTTTGAAGGCAATCCAATTGCAGTTATTGTGAAGGCGGTGAGATAAACTGCGTGTTATTGATCCGATGAATATAAGACAATATCATGATAGGCCCTCAGAAGAATAAAGGAACATTTTAGACAAATTTGGACGGTTGTGAGTCACAAGAGTCTCGAATGGATGGAGGTGTCAGAGAATGGCACCTGTACTATAGGCATGATGATAAAATTTTACTTATGAGATGAAAAAATGGGATCTTCAGCCATAACAGAATATTTTCACGTATGAATTTGGTCAAAAGCTGGAAAATAGATAATGGGTTATGTAATATCACTTTAAGTGTTACAGTGAGCCCGAATTCCAATATGGATGTAGAAAGGAAAATGTATATGTAATATCTCAAGTATAAAAATTATTATTTGGATGGACATCACCTACAATGTGGCTGTAAGAGATATGACGTAGTATCCTTAAAATGGAATCGTGAAAAAGAAATAATGAGGCTCAGGTGTTAAAGCATTCTCCTTTGAGGTTGTATGAGGTTTCTAGAAAGAGCGGGGGTCACAAATGAGTTGACATTGTCACTGGAACTACCTTTAGTATATTCGATCTTCTATTTACCTAACTATGGAAATATGTTGATGGCAGGATAAGTGTGATTCTTGTTGAATATGAGGTAATAACCTTAGAGGTAATTCCATTTTCTTTTCATGGTGTGCATGTTTATATATTGTGAATGATGGTTTGACTTTCAAGAAGAACCGGTTGAGATTATTGATATGCACATTCGTAGGTTGGGAACTAAAGATATTGCTTCAATTAAAGTGTTCTGTCATGACCCAAAATCCCTCTTTAGGAATCGTGATGGCACCTAGTATCCAAACTAGGTAAGCCGGTCTCTCGACATTATTGAAAACAATTAAAGCATGAAATAATGAAAACGATGTTTAACATTAAAAAATGAAAATAAGAGTAATACGGGCCGAAATAACAAATACTCAACATAATATCCCAGAACTAGGTGATACAGAGTCACAAGATCTAACTGAATACACGAGTGGCCTCTTCAACCTGCTGGTTTCTCCATAACACTTTCACGGAAGCAATTTCTTTATTTCTCAACTTTCGGACTTGTCTTTCAAGAATGACAACTGGAATTTCTTCATATGACAATTCTTCATTAACCTTAATGGTCTCAATGGGCACAATTCGGAAGGATCTCCAACTACCTTCTTCAACATGGACACATGGAATATCGGGTGCACTAATGACATCTCGGGTGGTAGCTCAAGCTTGTACGCCACCTCACCGATCCTATAAATGATTCTGAACATTCCGACATACCTCAGACTCAATTTCCCTTTCTTACCAAATTGCATTACGCCTTTCATGGGGGAAATTTTCAAGAATACCCAATCATCTTCTTTGAACTCCAAATCCCTACGACGAACATCCGAATAGGACTTCTGACGACTCTGAGCAGTCTTCAACTGCTCCTTAATGGTCTTAACTTTTTCTATAGCCTGATGCACGAGATCTGGCTCTATCAACTCTGCTTCCCCAATTTCGAACCACCTAATGGGAGATCTACATCTCCTACCATACAATACCTCAATTGGTGCCATCTGAATACTAGCATGAAAGTTGTTATTATAAGCAAATTATATGAGTGGCAAATGATCATCCTAGATACCCTTGAAATCAGGAACACAAGCATGCAAAATGTCCTCTAGTGTCTGAATAGTCTGATCTGCTTGCCCATCAGTCTGTGGATGGAAGGCTGTACTAAGATTCACCTGAGTACCCAAACCTTGCTGAAATGTCTTCCAAAAATTTGCCGTGAACTGAGCCCCTCGATCGGAGATGATAGAAACTGGAGTGCCATGCAGCCTGAC
>AWOL01S0031125.1:51568-64366 GCA_000715115.1 Nicotiana otophora
CTAAAGCAACATTGGCCCCTTGGCTAGTTCTTGCTCTCTTCTTAGGTGCCATATACTGAAAGTTAAAGGAATGCACGGGTTAGAGGAGGAACAATTGCATAATTAGTTTCATCGTACGATCCAGAATATCAAAGAAGGGTATTATTCCTAAATGTCCAAGTAGCCTCCAACTTATAGATCTGGTTGACAACACACCGATAAGAAGGACTCTACCAGACATGGCTCGGAGACATCCTAGGACACTTTAAAACCTTAGGCTCTAATACCAAGTTTGTCATGCCCCAACCTCGGGGAGCGCAACCGGCGCTCAACCGAGTGGACCTGGTCGAGCAAGACTACTAGACACTATCTACCCGACTCACCTATGATCCAGAGAAGGCATACATATATACATTACTAAGTCATTTCATTTTGTTACATCATTGTTAAGTTTCAAAATACACACATCCTTATGACTGAGTGGAAGAAGAGCCCAAAATACAACATGATCCGTTGACCTTTCTAACACTCGTATACAACCCACATAGTGTCTACGGAGCCTCTAAAGATACAAAAGAGAGTAAAGATGGTGCCGGCAACAAGGCCCCAGCTATACCTCAAATAGTGACCATAATATAAACAAAAGGTACAATACATGACCCCGGAATGAAATGGGGCTCACCGAGTCCGTTGAGAAGAGGATGCATCACCTACATCCATTTAAAGATGCAGCGCCCCCAGCGAAAAGGATGTTAGTACTGTCGAATAGTACTAGTATGCAAAACTAAAACACTGTCTCAATAGAATGAACAATAATACAGGGGGAAACATGAATAACACTAAAACATCAAATTAAGGATCACATTGATTTTTAAGTCAATTCCCTCATTATTAGGTTGGATGGTTTTTAGTGCCAATATGCCATACAATCGTGTTCTTACACGGAGTCCGATCTCGGCCCGATTGGCTAGGCCATCTCATCTGGGACATCAACCATATTCACAATTTCATCCACAATACCATTGTATTCTTATACAGAGTCTGATCTCGACCCGATCGGCTAAGCCATCTCATTCGAGACATCACCCCTTTTCAATCAGTCATCTCACTTCATATTTTTTTCCTATCTTTTCATTACAATGGCACGAGTGGCCCCAATTATAAAATTATTCTTGGTGCTTGGCCATATTTCATGATTCAGGTTCTTTTCCACATTCCAACATTTTTATTATCATCAACAACAACACAGTTTTTCATTCAAGACTTTTTTATTTCACATGTGAGCAATTTAGAATCTAAGGCACATAGAGGCTTTTCACACAATTTGGCATAACAATTTTTAGTCGAATTTGACTTGAAGGCTAGGAATTTGCACATATTCTAAGTTTGAACATTTCCTCAGACGACGAGATAACATGATGGAAGCATGGGAATACATATTACACATATATTTTCAAAACAAGCACATTCGGGATATCGATTTCTAGGACGTTCATTTTGAGATTTGCATCGATTTCATGAATACCATGGGATTCAATTCTAAGAAGAGGGGGTTTAGACAACATACCTCAATTGAGCTTCTTAAAACTCTAAGATGTTCTGGAATATTAGCAACTTCAATCTATTTTAGCAATATAGCAAAAATTGAACCAAATATTCAGAAAACGATCATGATTCTAGCTCACTTAAGCATTTTATCAAACACTATGTGTGTATTAAGGTTCCATGGCCCTTTTATGAGAGACTTCGCCATCCCACACCCCATTCTTTTCTATCTTTAACTCACAACCTCCCCACGTACCTTAAGAATACATGCATGGAAGGTAAGCACTCCTATCCCCATGAACTACCTTACTAATTGCCCATTCTAGTTATATTTCGAATTTAAGAGCTTGGTCATAGAATCTTACCTCTCAGGATGAAGACCTAGGGTGCTTCTCTTGATAATCTTCAAAGGTTTAAGCAAGAATTGAAGAGAATGTTTTGATGAGGATCACTTTCTCCCTCTAGGACTCTCTCTCACACTCCAAAGATATCAGAAATAAGCTCAAAATGGTCTCTGGGATGTGTTTTAATGGAATAGGGTCGGGTTTAAAAACCCCAAAAATGAAGCTCCGGAACAGGTTCTGTGATCGCATATACGACCGCATAATGATTATGCGGTCCACAAAATGACCGCGAAAGGTGGCACTAGGAACTGGGCTGGCCCGCTTCACTTTGCGGCCGTTATGTAGCCCGCAGACCTATTCTGCGGTTGCATAATGCACCATAGAACCTCCCTCCGCAAAAGTCTAAGGATGACTATGCGACCAAAGTGAGGCCCGCGAAACGGTTATGCGGTCGCATAATTGGCCGCAAAATTGACCTAAAGAATGCCCCAAAAACTTGCCTCACTCTGCGACCATTCCGAGGTCCGCAGAGTGGTTCTGCGGCCACAGAACGGGCCGAAGAAATGCCTACATCTGTCCAACATTTTCCTTCAAATCCCCAGGCATTGTTCAATCCAAAAAGTCCGAACCGTGGCGAGCATGCTTGCCGTGAAGAATCTTTACTACTATTAACCTCTACGCCTACTTTGGCATCACAGAATCTGGGGTTTTAGGAAACATTTTACAGGGCCATACAAATGCCTTCGAGTCCTATCAACTCAATGAAATAGGTCTGGGGGGTCCTTATAATTGCCCTGCCGCTCAGCCACAAAAGTTTCCAATTTATCCATTCTCCCCTCAAGTTTGTCAACATCTCTCTCCATTCTTCCTGTTCGTGTGGGGAGACCCAGTGCCTCATTCTCTCATTGTAACTCCGAATCATATTGCTAATACCCACAAAGTAATCAACCATGGCCTCTTGTTGATAGAAGTGTTCTGTGGCCCATATTTGGAGTAACGGGTTGCAACCCTTGAAGAAATCGTATCCCGAGGAACATGCACACAGTGCTTTGAGAATTTATGCCAATATCATTGGCACCAAGGTGGCTTAGAGGCTACCTCTGAATGTTTCCAAGACCACGGATAGCAAGTTGATGTTGATCCGTCCTCTCCTTTGTGGGAAGACCAACAATCCTAGCAGCGCCAAAGAGTAGGCCATGGGGCAGAGACTTTCCCAAGCATCTTGATCACACTGAAACTCTGCCAGGTACCATTCGTAGCTCTCTCAATGTCCAAACCTATCAAACAATTGGTCCAGGATTACTCATCCATCTTCAATGTTCCTCAAACTCCAACTACCTGCCAAACTCAAAGCATCGAGAAACCTGTAGTAGGGCATGGTGACTGGTAGTATCGTCCTTCTCCCAGTAAATTGAAGCTCTGTGAAGTTGGTAACTTCTTCAAATGTTGGCACCAATTCAAAGTCAGTGAACTTGAAAACCACTTTGACCGGATCCTAGAATTCTATCAGCAAACGGGTAAACACATTGTCGGCCCGGATGTTCAGTAAGGTAATCAATGCTCCTAGGTACGTCCTAATTTTGTCTCCATGCTCTTGATGGATGTTCTTCCACCATTGCTCTAGCTTGTGAGGTGCTCCCATGACCATATTGGTTTCGGGGATGTTCTGGTTTATTTCCATTTTTGAAGATGGTAGAAAAGGGTTGATAAGTGTTTGATCCAAATCATTAGTGTCTCATCATGATTGGTTCATCATTCCGCAAAAGTCACATCGTTGGGTGCATGAACTATTTACATTAGGGTGGCTTTCCTAATTGTGTGTCGATGCTGAGGACCGACACACCTAAGGTTTATGTAGTATGACCTACGTTTGCTAGAGTAGAGTATTTCCTAACTTCGGAGTTGGACTGAATACTACGAGAAGTTATGTCATTTGACCTGGCAAAGCCATTCTCTGGGAACTAAAGAATTTTGAAATAAGGTTCGGAGGGGTGTAAAAGGTAACCCTCGCATGCCATTTTGTGTGATCGTGTACAGCTAAGACTCGATAGGAAAGAGTGTGATGATAGTATATATAAAGCGTTAACAGATAATGGGATATCAGCAAAAACATTAGATTAAGCAGATAAGTACAAGATGAACAAGTAAGGTAGGTAAGCATATATTTGCGAATTAAGCACAGTTAAAGCAGTATATAAACAAATGTTCCTAAATTCTAGGTCTAGTCAAAATTTGCTAAGGTCAGAACTTACGTGTGATCCCCAACAGAGTCGCCATGTTGTTGCACCCTATTTTGCACGAGTCAAAATAAGATTCAACTAGTGGTTTCCCTATTGATGATAAAAGAAAGTCGCCACATAATATTTAAAGGTATACTAGGGTACCTATTTAATTGTTAAGATCATTATCTAATTAGTCTTCTAACCAATGAGATTTCGGGTAAGGGTTCTTGTTCTTCTAAGGGGAAGGTGTTAGGAACCCCTTATAATCTACCTAAGGTAACTCCATAGGATTTAGACTAGGTTCGGAAATTTAGATGTCTATATCTTACTTAGCTAGTGCTTTAAAGTGTGGCTTACCTTATGCAATGTTTTAAAAGTTTATCAATTTTGAAATAGGAGTGATATATAGGCTTTGAAAAAGGTGTAGGTTTTATTTGAGAAAAAGTATTTGAAAAATGTCTACTAAAGGGCTTTTAGAAAAGTAGGTTTTTAATACTTACTTTTCTAATAAAGTGAGGTTAAGTTTAAAACTTTTGACTTTGAAACTAAGTGGCTATTCGTATAAAGTATGAACAATTTGAGAAAATGAGGTTTAGATATACCTTGAAAATTTGATTTCAAATCTCATATTCAAGGTCAAACCATTTGAAAGATCCTTAATTACAACAATGTTTGTTTGCACGGCCCGCTTTTGGAAATCATTTCTGGGTTTTTGGTTTCTTCTTGTTTTAAAAAAGAGAAGGCCGTTGACTTTGCAAATCTATCTTAGTTCCAAAGTTCATGAAAATTATTAGCGAAAAATAATAATGGAAGTTAAATAATAGAAGTGATTAACAATTAGAGTTAATTACTACTAAGTTGCAGTACTACTCTTCTTTTTTACCTACGTTCTTTAAGGCTTGCCTAGGTAGTCAATATGATTCAAAGAACTAAAAGTAAAATATTCAATCCAATAGTGTTAGTGTTAATACATATATAAACAACAGTAGACATATAAAAGCAATAGAGAAAGAGAAATGGACTCATGGTTTGGGCATGAGAGGGATTAGGCCTAGCAGACAATGAGCGAAACTTAGTAGTTCCATGACCTCTAAAGAGATGACCTCTAAAGAGATCTCTTATTCCATCTAGGTTGATTATAAGTTAAATATATAGTTCTACACTTAAACAGGGTAGATAAACATCAAAGGGCCTCTCCTAAGTCCATGGGTAAACTACAGTAAACTTAGTAGGTTTCAATGATATGGATGTACAATCACAAACATAATGTACAAGCAGCAATCCCCTTTTGAGACATGGATGAATACATAACATACAATAGATGGCATTCAAACATGTACACGGTACATTTTAACCAGACTACAACATTACAACATGACTGAGTACCAAACAATAAAGGATTAAACTAACATTGTCATTATGGTGATCTAGAATAATGAAAGTTTATACTAAGTAAGCATGGTTCAGTCATAAGTTGAGTAGATTAGTCTGTCATGATGAAGTTTAGCAATACCTAATTCAACAGATGGTACTCAACCATAGCAGGTGCAACTTCAATCAGCTTTCTAGGCATGACTTAAGCTAAGTAGATAGCAGTAGACAAAACCTTGAATGCAGAGATTCATTAGAGCTTAATCTAGTTATTTTAAGCAATTATCTCATGTAATGAGACTTACAAATGTGATCAAATAATTATGGGAGCTGACATAAGACTTTTACACTGATCTCTCTAGAGTTACAGAATCATAGAATAACACATTAGGGAAGAATACAACTCAAACATTATAAACCGCTATACTTGAATTAAAGTGACAACTCTATCCTTAACCTTAGGTGTTCATATCCACTTAGGCTAGTTATCAAGTGAATCATACCAATAACACTAAGGCAAACTAATATGGCACACATGAGAATCACAGTAAAGCATCAGAAGGTCTAATAATTAAGATAACCATATGAAATCATTTGAAAGCTTCTTTGTTAATTCAGAAGCTTAACATTGTATAAGTTATTCAAGACATATTCATTAAGATTGCAAGGAGGTAATTAATCAGTACTTGATTCTGATTTCATAATATTAAGAAGCTTATAACTCTAGAGTTTAATAATCAACCATGAGCTAATGACAAAACACATAGAGGTAATTAACTATAACATATCAGAAAAACAGAGTGAATTAACATGTAAACACCAAAACAAACATGATTCTAATTAAATGATTAAGAGAGAAGAAATGTCTAGGTACACTGACCTTCTTTTGGGCAGCAAACCAAACGAGAGTCTTTCTCAACTGTTAAGAATCAGAAAACTCAAACTCAGACCAGTGTAAAGCTCAAAATCGGAAAGAAATCAAAACTATTTAGAAACCCTAGTTTGATTTGACTACTCAAGACTAAAATTGATATTTCACTGTTTGTAGACTGAATTTAGCGTGTATCTTCTGTTACTAGGTGAGCGCATTAAAGCCCCTATTTATAGTGGCGTAAAATGCCTTTAGGGTTCAACATAATTCAAATTGATAGTGGAGAGTGATGGAGAGGTTGATGACGCGAGCAAACGAGTGAAAATCAAAGAGATCGGAGGGGAAAATTGTAGGCAGATTTACCTGAGTGGGAGACAACCGTTGTTGGCGAGAAAACTATCCGACAAAGACCATAAACCTATAGGTCATTGCATTTGACCTCTGGTCTTCGAATAAACATAATGCGATGCTCATGCATGCTCTGATTTGGTCACAGCATAATGCAATCTGAAGACTCAAAGTTTCATTTTTGAGTCTAGGTTTTCAAACTGACACTTTTGAATTCGTGTGATGAAACGGGGAGAAACCGGCGATATTTGTGGGGTCAAAAGACAGAAGTGATGATTTTGAGTCATGATTTGAGACTTTGAATGGATATATGCAAGTCTTTGATTGATTCAGGTCTATGGGAGTTGAGAGAAATGAGAGAGGAAGGATAAAGGGGACAGCATGTCAATAGGAGAAATGATTAGGGTTTGGGGAAGATTGAGTTGGTCTCTGAAGGTTAAACATGAAGGGTGTAATTTGGGCCGTTGGATATTTAGATCAACGGACATGATAATTCTGGAGTTAAGTAATTAAAAAGAAGAATTATAGAGGTCGTTGGATCTTTGGATTTGGACGGTGGAGATTAAATCTGATGAGGTATTAAAGCTAAAGGAAAAAATGAGATAAACGTGGGCCGTTGATCCGAATGATGGATGACCTAGATTGATTGAGTTTGTTTTGTGAGTGTTGTGGAGAGGTGACGTGGCACGAGCTCATTGGCTCAATGAGAATGGCCTGGATTGCCAAGGTGGAAAGGGATGAGTGTTTGGACTAGGTTGATTTGGGCTTGTTGTTTGGGCTGGTTTAAATTTAAGGTATAGCCATTTCGTATTTAATTATACAATTGCTAATGTATCCATTTCAGTCTTTAACCTTTTAAAAATTTAATTTAAATGAACTTAAATGATTTCAATAAAATGTAATAGCAATTAAATTATCAAATACACTATTAATTACTGTAATTAGTTAAATAATTACTAAATATCTTTGTGATATAACCTTGTTAAATTAATTATAACCTATGTGAGGAATATAAGAGTTATTTTAATAGTTTCACAAATGGTAAAATAGTAAAGATAATATATTTTTAATTATATAATTACTAAATTACTAATTAACACCATTAATTACTTAGAATACGTATTATCAAATAGAAAATATCTTAACATATTTATTGAAAATTAATAAGTATAAATAAATAAATTTTTTAAAAGGAGGGTCAAAATTGGTCGTCAACACTCGTCACTACTCTACTGAGGTTAGGCTTCATACTTACTGGGTACCGTTGTGGTATACTCATACTACGCTTCTACACATCTTTTGTGCAGATCTAGGTATGTCTGCCCGTGCTGGACGCTAGTGATTGATTGATTAGTTGCTTTATGGAGACTTCGAGGTATACCTGCTCGACGTCCGCATGCCTCAAAGTCACCTTCCGTTATTTTCTCATTACTGTTATTTCCTTTATCAAGCGGTGTTGTAGTAGATGTTTTAGAATATTATGTAGAACTTATGACTCAGTTCCACTGATTTTGGGAATCATGTTGTTGATGTTCTATTTTGGGAATTTATATGAGCTTATCGGTTTTATTTTAGTATCTCAGTTGTTTATTTATGTTAAGCTATTATTAAATGTTAGGCTTACCTAGTCTTATAGACTAGGTGCCATCACGACATCCTAAGGAAAAATGGGGTCGTGACAAGTTGGTAGTAGAGCTCTAGGTTCATAGGTGTTATGAGTCATAAGCAAGTTTAGTAGAGTCTTACGGATCAGTACAAAGACGTCTGTCCTTATCTTCGAGAGGCTACAAAACTGTTAGGAATCTCCACTTCTTTGATTCTTTATCGTGCGAATTGTTGACGTCGAAATCTGAATCTTTGATTTTCTATTCTCTCACAAATAGCGAGGACACACACTACTAGATACGATGATCACACACATGTGCCCCCTACTACAGCCGCGAGGGGCCGAGGCCGGGACAGAAGCCGGCGAGGGGCATGTGGTGCAACTAAAGCACCTGCCCGGGTAGCGACTGAGGATCCACCACTAGCTCTGGTTGGGGGACAAGCACCCTAGGTGTCTGTTGTCACCCCTGCACTTCAGGAGACCCTAGTACTATTCTTGAGCATGTTCGGTACTCTAGCTCAAATGGGGTTGATTCCTCTCGCACCATGTCACGACCCCAATTCCCTACCGAAGGATGTCGTGATGGCACCTAGTCTCTAAGACTAGGTAATCCTAACATGCATGGCGAAATAGCGGAAATAATAATAATAATAGAACTTCAAATTTAAACCATCTAGATATAAAAAAAGAAGTCAACAATACCGCTGACAATGACTCCCAAAATCTGGTGAGACTGAGTCATAAGCTCTACTACATCACTGTCTAAATAAAGAGTAAGCAGTAGAACGAACAAGGATAGAGGGTGACTCCGAGGCCTGTGGACACCAAGCAGGTATACCTTCAAGTCTTCGAGATGTATAGCCTAATATGAGGTACATGGATCTGCAGAAGCGTAGTATGAGTTCACCACAATGGTACCCAGTTAGTATCAGGCCTAACCTCGGTGGAGTAGTGACGAGGATTGGGCAAGACACCTACTAGGATAAGAAAAAGAAGCCGAACAAGTACAAGAGTGGTATTTCAACATTTAACAACCTTGCCTCAATGTGATCACGACTTGTACAATTTCAATACCAATAGCTCAACAATAAGATATTCCATGAAATCAACAACTCCAAGTAAATAATTCAACAATTAAAGAAGTAACAAGACAATAAGGAAGACAATAACTTCATTTAAAGCATATTAGAGAAAATAACAAGTAAGAGGTGGAATAAGTGTTAACAATGTTAAATAAAGCATGTGAGGGTAGATTAATACAATTAAAAATATAACATGCTATGACAATTCAATTAAAGGCATGAAAAGAATCCAAAGCCTAAACCGGTTAAATACCACATATAGCCTGTGTACCCACTCGTCACCTTGCGTACACAACTTTCACGTATCACAAATAGCACAATCAACCCAAATCCTAAGGGGTAGTTCCCCCACACAAAGTTAGGCACGATACTTACCTCAAACAAGCTAACTCAATATACTAGTAAGCCTTTAATGCGCATATCCAACTCCCGATGGCTCGAATCTAGCCAAAATAACTTTATACCATAAGTACAAACTAGAGGAAACTATTCCAGATAATAAAATTGAAATCTTTAAAGAAAATCAAAAAGTCAACTCAAAACGTAAACCCCGAGCTCGCGTCTCGGAACCTGACCAAACTTACAAAATCCGAACACCCATTCAATAATGAGTCCAACCATACTAAATTTATCCAATTCCGACCTCAAATCGATCATCAAATCCTCAATTTATAGTGTAGGAAGTTTTCACACAATTCTCCAATTTTTTCAACTCAAAACACTAATTAAATGATTAAAACAATGACGGATTCATGTATAATAATAAAATCCGAGTCAAATACCGGATCAACTCCTTAAAAATTCCTTCCAGAATCACCCAAAACTGAGCTATCTAACTAAAAAGATGAAAAATAACTCTAACCCCCAATTTGGAATTTTAATATCTACTGCCTAGTGATTACTCTACGCGATCGCGGAAAAGCATTCGCGATCGTAGAGAATAAACTACACCAGCACACTAAAGACCCTACGCGATCGCGTGACTACAGACGCGAACGCGATGGCTGAACATCCCCAAGCTTTGCAATACCGGACTACTCCACGCGAACACGATGAATAACGCGAACGCGATGAATAGCGCGTGCCATCACATAACCCTTTCTTCCTTCTACGCAAAAACGGTCCCTCACATGCATTTGCAATGCAAGATCACCCAACCTTCCACAAACGCAGCCAATCCTTCATGTACACGAAGAGCAAAAATCATCTGCCAGCAAATACCCTATGCGATCGCGTCCTATTCTTCGCAATCGCGAAGAAGGAAACTAGAAGCTTTGAAACTAGCAATCTCAATACATGCATAAATGGTCCGAACTCAATCCAAAACACACCCGGGACCCTCGGGATCCCTTCTGAACATACCAACAAGTCCTAAAACACGATACGAACTCGCTCGAAGCCTCAAATCACATCAAACAACACCAAAACCAATTGCACATCGATTCTAGCCTAATGAACTTCCACCTTCTAAAACTAATGCCGAAACATACCAAACCAACTCCAAATGACCTCAAAATTTGGACACAAGTCATAAATGACACAACGGTCCTATTCCAACTTTCCAAACCAAAATGTGGACCGAATATCAATAAAATCAACTCTCGGTCAAACTTTTCAATCTTCCAAACCTTCAACTTTCCAACTTTTGCCAAATAAAGCCAAAACGACCTACGGACCTGCAAATCAATATCCGAACATACGCCTAAGTCCAAAATTACCATACAAAGCTATCAGAACAATCAAAACTCCACTCCGGAGTCGTCTACACAAAAGTCAAACTACGGTTAACTCTTTCAACTTAAACTTCCAACTTTGGGACTAAGTGTCCCAATCACTCTGAAACTCACCCAAAACCCAAATCAACCACCCCGGCAAGACCCATAACCACAATATAATATAGAGGATGTAATAAATAGGGGAACGAGGCTAAAGAACCCAAAATGAACGGCTGGGTCATTACATCCTCCTCCTCTTAAAATAAATGTTCGTCCTCAAACAAGTATAGAGGCATACCTAAAGTGATGAAAAGATGAGGATAATGGATACACATATCATGATCGGTCTCCCAAGTTGCCTCCTCGACTGGTTGACCCCTCCACTGAACCTTCACTGAAGTAATGTTCTTTGATCTCAAACTTCGGACTTGCCTGTCCAAGATGGCCAGCGGCTCCTCAACGTAAGTCAAATCCTTGTCCAACTGGACTGAGCTAAAATCTAAAACATGGGACGGATCACCGTGATACTTTCAGAGCATGGAAACTTGGAACACCGGGTGAGCTACAGATAAGCTAGGTGGCAATGCAAGCTTATAGGCCACGCTCCCACTCTCTCAAGGATCTTAAAAGGACCGATATACCTAGGGCTCAACTTGCCCTTCTTCCCGAACCTCATCACACCTTTCATGGGTGAAATTCGGAGCAAAATCCTATCTCCAACTATAACTGCTATATCACGAACCTTCCGATCAGTATAAATCTTTTAAACTGTGCTATACTAAGCCGATCCTGGATCAACTTGTCCTTCTCCAAGGCATCTCGAATATGCGCAACAACCTAACCTCATCCGGCTCAAACCAGCCAACTGGAAAACGATATCGCCTCCCATATAGGGCCTCATAAGGAGCCAACTGAATACTCGATTGGTATTTGTTGTTGTTGGCGAACTCTGCAAGTGGCAAGAACTTATCCCAAGAACCCCCGAAATCCATAACACAGGAACGAAGCATATCCTCTAATATCTGGATGGTGTGCTCGAACTGCCCGTCCATCTGTGGGTGAAATGATATACTCAACTCAACCCGTGTCCCTAACTCACGCTTTATGACTCTCGAAAAGTGTGATGTAAACTGTGTTACCCGTTCAGAAATAATGGATACCGGTACGCCATGAAGTCAAACAATCTCGCAGATATAGATCTGAGCCAAATGATCCGAAGAATAGGTAGTCACCACCTGGATGAAATGAGCCGACTTGGTCAACCTATCCACAATCACCCATACAATGTCAAATTTCTTTTGTATCCGTGGGAGTCCAACAATGAAATCCATGGTAACACCCTCCCGTTTCCACTCGAAAATTCAAGTCTCTGAAGCAAGCTGCCCGGCCTATGATGCTCATATTTTACTTGCTGACAATTTAGGCATCGAGTTACATACTCCCCTATGTCTTTCTTCATTCTCCTCCACCAATAGTGCTGCCTCAAATCCTGATACATCTTAGCGGCACTCAGATGAATGGAGTACCGCGAACTGTGGGCCTCCTGAAGAATCAACTCACGTACCCATTCACATTGGGCACACATAACCGGCCCTGCATATGCAACACACCGTCACCTCCGATAGCAACCTCCTTGGAATCGCCGTGCTATACCATCTCTGTCACGCCCCAAACCTGAAGGGACGTGGCCGGCACCCGGTACCATACTCGGCCCG
>AWOL01S0031126.1:393-11549 GCA_000715115.1 Nicotiana otophora
AGTATCGGGTTCTCGATCTTTGGTGGCATCTGAACATCAATCTCTGCTTTGATGTGATCTCGGCACTGACATCCAAAATGCACTCGCCATATCCACCCTTTGCGTTGACGTTGTGCCATGGCATAGTATGGCCTTAATCTGCTCTGATACCAAGTGTCACGGGCCCAAATCCTTACATTGGGTAGCGGCACCTGCTCGCCCGTACGGCGCCTGCAGTTTCCCTCGCTGCAGGCCAGCCTTCCTTCCTGTCCCAGGATTTTCCAAGCACGATCCTGTGCCTGTTGTTGGGGCTCGGCCGCAGGCACGCCCCAACCTTGTGCCGCCCGTAAGATGCCTAGGCCCTTGGCCCTAGACATGTCGTGGCGCTTCATCTTAGGATCACAATCCATGCGTGCTCTGGGGGATTGGCTTAGGTCATGCCTTGTCCTTAGCCCAAGACTGAGCATCGCTCCCGTGTGCACAGCCCAATCCTCAAGCTTGACACTCGCCTAGTGCATCCGCGACTAGCTCGTGCCTCGCTCGAGTAAGGGAACCTTTAGCCCTTGGTCATTATCATGTGCCTCTTTCGTGCCAAGCCCATACATAGCCCTCTTGCAGCGCGCTTCCATTCTGAAGTAGTGCAGTGTCGCCCACACTTGCACCTTTAGGCCAACGGACCCTTGCTTGCATGGTTGAACCAAAGCTATGCTCACAAGTCGAAACATGATGCCCATATGACAGGTGCGTCAAGTATCCAATCGGCACGGAGGTCTCGTTCCAACATTCGGCAGCCCGCGGGGCTGGCCGTTCCACACTTCGAGCCTCCAGCACCACTTTGATGTCCAACGCTGGCCCGAAGGCGTCGCGTCGTCCATACAAGTTTCCAAACTTGTGTGGATACCTTTGACACTCCTTTGAATCATCTAGGCAGGCCCTTGGGGTTGCCCCCAAGGCAGCTCGTTCTATACGGCTCGGTGGCAGCACGTATGGGGGATGCAGATCGGAGCTTTCATCACCTATACCCCCCTATATATGCTTAAAATTAAAAAGCCCAAGTTGTCCGAGTAGACTGCTCTACGTCAGACCATCAGAAGGACCTTTTTTCACCAGTTCTTGGCCAAAATCACAACTCCAAAATGTGAGTTGTGACAATGGGGTTGTATTGAACAAAATATTACACTAAGGCTGATGAGAATAATTTTTTGAGGTTACGACGCCCCGAATGACCTTCGGATTTGGCCCGAAATAATGAGGAGATGATAACAAACATCGGACAATAAAAGACAAGGATTGGACAATAAAAGACGAGGATGCGATAAACCAATAAAACCTTCGGAAGGAGACACGATTAGCTATCGTAGTCTCAACCAAGGTGGTTCCCGACCTTATGTCTAGATGGATATTACACATATTTGAGCCTCCTATATTATTTTTAAAATTATTTTCCAAAAACAATATCCCAAAAAATGTTTTTTCCAAATAATCTTTCAAAAGAAAAATATTTGCAATTTATTTAAAGAGTATCTTCCTATATTATTTTTAACTATTTTCCTAAAGTCTTTCGAAAATATTTTCCAAAAACACTTTCAAAAGAAATCTTCCAAAAATATTTTAAAATCAAAAACCACTTCAAAATATGCCATTTAATTTATTTCACCTTATGTTCTTTTACTAACAATTTTAGTTCTCTTGTCTTGTGAGTTACTATTACGTGGAGTCGCTTTTGGAAGACGATACTCGGAGATAAAACCTACCCTGTCAAATTCCCGATTTGTGCTTCCCATTCTCGGATGTACCAAAACGTAAAGTATAGTAAAAATCGTACATAGAGTTTGTGTTTTCTTGCTTGCTTTGATATTGTTTATTTGCTAAACACTTAGGGAATTGCATCTAGTTAATAATCAGAGTAATTTGCAATATTGTGTGTCAAATAATTCTTGAAGTGTGTAGGGGTGTTGAATATATTTTATGGTGTGGTTAATTAATTTAGGAGCGATGCATACTTAACTAATTAGATCAGTCATATCCACAAAAATGAAAACGTGTCATCTGCTTGCAAAATAAAAATAAAAATAAGTAATTCTTTCTTTGTCTTTAAATTATATGAATACATTTTCGAATCACTTTATGTATAAAAATTGTTCTTTAATTGAAGCGTTTGGAAATTGTAGTTGGACTATCATACTATTCTTTGAGAAACTTAGGCCTTGTAGTCATTCGGGTTTGGTCACATAATTTATGTTCCAAGACCATGACTCTAAAAATTATCTTTAGTTACCCATTGAATGATAACTCATTTTTGCGTAAATATTTCTTTATAATGATGGGATAATTTATATGTCATAAACATTTTGACACATTTTTTGTTATACTACATTCACTTTTTATTTATCAAATTGATTCTTCTATTTTATTCATTGTATACTAAGGTTGTTCAAAGATTGTTCTTTTCCACCTTTTGCTAATCATTTAGAGTAAATTCTATTTTTACATTTAGCTTTTCACTCAAATGGGTAATCTTTTGTACATAAATTAAATTCTTTTAAAGTGTATTCTCTAATTGATATTCAGTTGGTCAATTTGCAAATATTCTATTCATCACTACATGTTATCTTACATTTTTCTTTTCTTTGACAACCTCTTATAGTTGTTCATTCATATTAAACAAATTCTTTCATATTCTATTCATTAAGTTAAAGTGCATGATATAGTGTTTGTGTATCCTTTAATCTTGTCTCGAATTATTAATTATCCTTTTATTGATTTTATATTTTAGTCAAATCATATATTGTTCCTTTCTTACATAACATATTCTAAAAAAATTAGGTTTTCAGAAATATAAATTATTTCATATATTTTGTTCATTTACTTTTACTACAAGTGCACGTAAATATAAATATTTTATTCGCCTATTTCAATTAATTGTCCTTACTTTAATATATTTTTGTGAAATATTAAGTTAATTCCTTTCTTACCCTATTCATGACATAAAAACAATTCAAAATAATTCTCTCCTTCCCTTAGCCAATCACTTTAAAGGCAAGTTTTCTTTTCCTTATACTTTAGCCTCTCACTCAAAATAATTTACCCTTACACATAACATGCATTTTTTAAGTGTGATTCCTTTCATATTATTCGACTTATACTAAAATACCATTCTTTAATATCCTTTTTATACCTTCACATACTACATTTTGTTGCACATATATTTTTGTCAAATATTTTGCTATTCTTATCTAGAACTCACTTTATACTTAGCTTATCTTTTGGAATATAATTTCCTTGTCTACTTTATATATATTTCATACGAGTCAATATATTTTAATCATTTCATTTCAAAAATACCAAAAATATTTGCATACTTTATCTCCACATAATTCATTACATATTTAACATCATCATTGTTTATTCTAGCACACATTGATCATTCTTTTATCCTTTGTAAAAGTGGTGAGTATTTGTTCATCATTCTTTTGAACTTTTCCTCCCTTTTTTGATCGTGTCCGCATGAATCACATTTTGTGGATCTTGAGGGATGCCTAATACCATCCCCTCGAGATAACTTGAACCCTTACTCAGAATCTCAACGGTTTCGTAGACCATAGTCGAAGTGTGCATTATATAGTGTAATATAGGTGTACTAGTGTACCTTAAACATTAGGTGGTGACTCTAAACTTTAATTAACCCTGTAGAGTATTATAAGTTATAGTTTGTTTTGTCTTGTGCAAAATAGGTTGCAACAATATGGCAACTCTGTTGGGGACACTTCAGGTTCTAACCACAACGGACTTGATCAATTATGTAAGGACCCGTAAAAAATGTTAACCAAAAACTCGGGGTTTTAGACTTTTTGGATTGAACAGTACCCTACAGACTGAGAGGAAAATATTTAGCAGAAGAATGCATTTCTGCGGCCAATTATGCGGCCGCATAATCACTCTGCGGACCGCATAATGGCCGCAGAGTGAAGCAGTAATTTTGGCCAATTTGAGGTTAGTTTTGCGGTTGATTATGCGACCGCATAATCGATATGCGGACCGCATATCGATCGCATAATTCCTCTTGGGTTTCTGCGGAGGGAGTTCTGCGGTGCATTATGCGACCGCAGAATAAGTATGAGGACCGCATACTGGTCGCATACCTGAGACGGAAGTTTAGGCCCCTGAGGGCCATTTCTGCGGTCACTTTGCGGACTACATAATCATTATGCGGTCGTATGTACGACCGCAGACCTGTGTCGGGGCACCATTTTTTTAAATTTAAAACCCGACCCCCATTCCGTTAAAATACCCCTTAGGTCTATTTGGAGCTCATTTTCTAATACTTCTAGAGTGAGAGAGAGAGAGGGTTCAAGAGGGAGGGCCTAATTTTCATCAATCAATCTTCAACCATTACTCAAAGCTTGGAAATTCTCAAGTAGAGCACCCAATTTCTTCATCCAAAAAGGTAAGATTTCATCACCCCAACTCTTAATTTCAAACATAGCTATAATGGGGTACTAGGGTAATACTTTATGGGTATAAGAGTGGTTCATCTTGCATGCATGTGATAAAGAGTGTGGGAAAAATAAAAAGTAAACTAGAACTATGAATATTTTCCTAATTTTGGGTTCAATTTGTATATTGCAAAAATAGATTGAGGTTGCTAAGGGTTCCAGATAATTGTAGAGTCTAAAGAAGCACAATTGAGGTATGTATGGCTAACTCTCTTCTTCTTAAAATCGAACTCCTGGTGTCCGAATAATTGATATAGGTTCCAACTTGATTATACTAGAATTGTTTGTCGTAGTGTGTTTGATTGAAAGATTCATGTTCCCACATTGTTTTAGATGGTTAGCATGTCATCATGCTCTTTGAGAACGTAATTATGATTTTCCAAGCTCTTTCTGTTATATGTGAAATGCCTTATGTGATGGTACTTATCGGCATGAATGATGATGTTATTTGATCAAATAAAAAGGGAAAGACTTGAATTGTAAAATGTGCCCAATTGCCAAGAATTACTCAATAAATAAGGTTGTTTGTTCCATGTAATGAAGATGGGAAAGAAATATGAACTGAATGGACAATTGAAAGAGGTTATGTCTCAAGTGAGATGGCTTAGCCGATCGAGCCGAGATCGGACGCCATGTTGTACACATGGTGGCATTTGTATTGGAATTATTGAATTACATTGTGGATATGGATATGTCTCACTTGAGATGGCTTAGCCGGTCGGACCCAGACCGGACTCCGTGTAAAAACACGATGGCATTGTGAGTTGTGGCTTGGCACTAAAGATTATTAATCTAAAAAGATGGAAAGATGGAATTGGAAACTATATGATCCTTACTTGGTGTTTTCTTTGTATTTCTATGAAGTACTTATTGATTATTATGACTGCCTTCTCTTTGTTTCACTGTTCATTCTATTAAGATTAGTGTTTGCCTTACATACTAGTGCTATTCGACAGTACTAACGTTCCTTTTGCCGGGGGCGCCACATCTTTGAATGGATGTAGGTGGTTCCATCGCAGGCAGTGCCGATCACAGATAGTGGTGCTCTCTTTCTCTCCTCACAGTAGTTTTGGTGAGACCTATGTCTCCCAGGGGTCATGTAGTCCTTCTTTTGTATAAATTTTCACATTTTGAGGTATAGCCGGGGTCTTGTTGCCGGCATTGTCATGTTGCTCTTTTGTATCCTTAGAGGCTTCGTAGATATTTTTGTGAGTCATGTATGTATGTTGGGGCGGTCGTTGGATCGAGTTGTATTTTGAAAACTTAACTATGGCATAATGCATATAATGAAAGATGAACTAGCAACGTTTATATATTTATATAACTGATCTCTCCCCTGTTTTACAAATGGTGACGCATTCCCTTTTTGGATCATAAATGAGTCAGGTAGGAAAGGTTTACTAGGCTTGCTCGACCGGGTTCACTCAGTTGAGCACCAGTCGTGCTCCTCGAGATTGGGGCGTGACAAATTACTTGAGGGATTACAGTTTCTCTATGATGGGAGGCTATAATCGTTTGTTTTAGTCGCTTATTGCACTCTAATTCACTGTACTTTAATTGTGTTTGAGGTTTAATTGTTAGGTTTACATACTTATTGTGTTTGTTTATGCCTTGTAGGAGTAATTCCAAGTGATGTAGATGTTACAGAGCTAATTTGAGCTATTTGGAGCTTTAAAGTATGAGTAAAAGCCCAAGGGATTAAGCCAGAATCGTGTTCGGGGGTCGAGGATCAAGTCTGGACGTCAAAAAGCAAGATTTAATCCGTACTCTAAGAAAAATGCCTTCTCGGCTAGGAGAAGGTAGTTTCGTTTGGGCCCGACCCTACTTGGTATAATTACATGAAAAAACATTATTTTCTGGATTTTTCGGCATACTTTCGACCCAAGGAAGCTAAGGAGGAGTTGGAGGAGAAAAAGCATGAGGATTTCATCATTTCTTCCTCACTCAAGACCCGAGTTTGGATTGAATTTATGTTTTCCTATCTTTTTATCATATTTGTGATGAATTACTCCATGTCTATGGAGTAGTTCCCTTTAGGGTTTGATGGATTTGGTGTATTTATATTTGTTTGTGGATAATAACTTTAGTTTATGTATTGAAGCATTTTTGGATGATTTAATTGTTGCATCTATATTCACTTGTTCATGTAATCGAGAGAGGCATAACTTGTGATATCTTGGCATTATATAGCTGGTTAAGTTCATTAATTCTTCTTAGTAATTGCAAGAGGCTGGTTAAATTATTGATTAAACCTAGTTAGGAAGATAATCAAGAGAGGTTCTCCTAAGGACCAATCCACTACGCATTCTTGCATATCTTCACCGAGCTTAAATTAGTTCATCTCGTGAGGTTGAGACTTAATCGAGAGAGGAGTTTCTACTAAACGTTTGAACTAATAATTGAGTGAATTCGAGAGACTTACTTGAACATTAGAAGTGAATTATCTAGTGTTAGATCCCAAACAATTATCTTGCATTTATCCTATCAAAACCCTATCTTCTCCCATTGATAACCATCTTTAATTGTTCCTTGTATTGATTGTCATTAGTCAATAGCTTAAGATTCTTAGTTAATTCTAGTATTAATCACATAAATCTCAATTGTTGATCATCTTGGATAGCAATCGAGCTAGAGACTACAAGAATACTATTTAACTCCAATCCCTATGGATACGATATTATACTATACTATATTTAATTAGTGAGCATAATTTATGTATGTGTTTTGAGCTCGTCAAATTTTGGTGCCGTTGCGGGGAATTGGCAATCAATAATGTTTGAAATAGTTTGTAGTGCTAATTCAGGAATTTTTTCTTTTTGTTTTAGTTTATTTTTTCCTTTTTACGCTTGGTGTTCTTTGACTGTGCGCAGGTTACAGGTTAAGAGTGGTGCATGACTGGAGCTTCTGGGAAAGAAGTGCTACAATATGAATAAGATATAGAAAAACAACTGCGACAGCTGAGAAAGGAAAAAGATCTCACCCTGAAGTTAGAAAAGGTTGGGCAATCCTCAACCTAAGAAACTATGGCTGGAAACGATGATGATAATGTAGATTTGGCTGCAAGAGAGGCAACCCAACAATGAGAAAATGTCGCATGGGATGCTGAGGAAGCAGCTATTAGAGATGCACAGATTATCTATGAAGAAGAGAGGGCTCGGAGAATCGCTCAAAATCAACCCTTAGCTACAGACCAGTTCGGAAATATAGCTCCCGAGGCTGGGAGATCACTTGGCGATTATGCTAGACCGGTCTATAACCAAGAATTATCAAGTGTGAGACCATCTCCAATTGCAGCTAACAATTTCGAGTTGAAGCAAGGGTTGCTTCAAACCCTCCAGAACAGTTGTGTCCTCAGAGGGAAGATGCACGAAGATCCAAACACATATCTGATGGACTTCAAGGAGATTATGAACACCTTCTAATATAATGGGGTTGTCACGACCCAAAATGATGGGCCATGACGGGCACACGGTACCTTACTCAACCGAGTACCAACGTAACACATCTTTATTATTACATCATCATATGTAGGTGGGCCAGAAGGGGCGTCATGAGATAACCAGAGTAAATATGAGGGAATACCCGACATAGAATGACCCAACCTGATATAGAAACTCATACCTATGACATACGGGCCTATAAGGCCAATGTGATCCTTTATATACTTAAAACATAGGCCGACAAGGCCATACAAATATCCGTATACATGACATATGTCTACAAGCCTCTAAGAGTACATAATTATCATAAAGGTCGGGACAGGGCCCCGCCATACCAAACAATACACGTCCAAATCATACTGACCAAACAAGCAACTCCAGAGTAAATGGAGCGCACCAACATCTTTCGCTGAGCTGATAGCCTACTTAGAGGACTCTCGACCTGTCTATCGGGACCTACGGGCATGAAACTCAATGTCCCCAGGCAACATGGACGTCAGTACAAGTAATGTAACGAGTATGTAAGAAATAAAAATCAGTAAATAATAGACATGAGAAAAACATGGAGTAAAAGACTCGACATGTAAGTCCGAATAACTCTGTGAATCATTAATATTTATAATTTCATGCATATGCCTATAAATGCCATACCATGCTTAAGTATATGCATTCATAACATCATCAAGCCTTGGAGGGCATCCTATCATATCATCGGCCACTGTGGGCAAATCATCAACGTATACCAGCTGATCAGGTGGTGGTACGTATATAACACCGTAACCTTTTTCCATATCCCATATACATATATATATAATATACGCGTATATAACGCTATCTGGTCATTGGTCAATGTAAATGTATAAATAAATGCAATGCATAATGAAGTAAGTCAGTAAGATTTCTTGGAATGTCATAACATCAATATGCCTTCGAATAAACTTTAGCAACTTACGTATTTTCTGATACCCATGAACAGAAGATATAATAATAGGACACATGGGGAATCAAGAACATAGGCACCCCTAATAATTCTATGAATAGAGTTATTTATGAAAGTTCTGCGTTTGCACATTTCATTTGTAAAATATGGATCATGCCAAAAGGAAAGAATGGATAGCCTTAACATACCTCAAGTCGTCAATGCAACTCAACAACAAGCTTATGACAACTAGCATGCCAACCCTATAACAAAGAAATACGTGTACAACTTAGATGGCGGTGGTATATCGCGTATCTCAAATGATAACTCGATTCTAAAATAAAACGGTCAGCATTTCCCCTTATTTCACTTCTCCCTAAAGCCTACCATAGGCGAGATACAAATACAATATAATCAGCAACTCAAAAATAACCCAACTACAACTCGGAACCTTCAATACAACAAAACCCCCAAATATACCATAACACACACAATCAATAAGTTATCAATTAACCTGAACTTGCAATGACGAGCGACCAGCCTACTACCCTACCACATGTGGCGTTTCTCCACGCCCTTCATCCTTTTAAACTCCATAAATCTGCAGCAAAATAGGCCAATACTAGTGGACTACAAAACAGTCCACTAAAAGTGAAATAAATCGAACTTGCGGCTTACGATCATCATCCCGTGAGTTCTAACTATTAGGAAACGAATTTATCAACCTTCTTTGATATATAAAAGCTTAAATACAGAAATTAGACGTTTTCCTAACTATTAAGTACCTTCCAAAACTCAAACTACAAAGAAAAAGAGAGGTGATATAGCGATACTTACGTCGTAGGGATCGTTCTAATGTTATCGCTTCTTGCTTTTGTGCCCAGTATGTTAATATCCTTTGAAACCCTAGAAGAGAGATTATGGATATGTTTATGGATGTTATCAGGTCGTGTTCTATGGCAAAATGAAGATAAACACGGCCTAAGACCTATATATATCAAGTTTGGAAA
Source organism: Nicotiana otophora (assembly GCA_000715115.1). Taxonomy (NCBI): domain Eukaryota; kingdom Viridiplantae; phylum Streptophyta; class Magnoliopsida; order Solanales; family Solanaceae; genus Nicotiana; species Nicotiana otophora. The sequence goes on from AWOL01S0031126.1 coordinate 10,238, forward strand.
AGTGAAAGAGGTGCTAGCTTGGCACCCTCTCATTGGCCCATCTTCCGACGCTTATATCTTTTTATCCGAATGTCGTATGAACGAACGGTTAAGAGCGTTGGAAACTAAATTCCAAGGCCTTCAATTTGGTTTATAATATGTCCCAAAAGAGACCTTATATAACACACAAAATGTATTGCTCAAAAAGCTCCGTTACAAGGCAAATCCTTATTCGGTTTTTCAGCAACTTAAATCTGACTTTTTCCAAACTTTATATTTTCTATCCAAACATCATATATAGTCATATTATGACTTTAAACCTATTTAAATCATGATTAACAAGTCTCATATTCATTATACGCCACATTGGGACACACAAGGTGTAACACTATTTTATTCAATATTTGTTCAATTACTCTGTTACCTACAAATGCAATGTAGGCATTGGGTTCGTCAATAATGATATCCCCCAACATACCAAAACTTGTTTCCACTCCACCAGTTGTCGTAGATGTAAGGATTGATACATAACCTTGAAGTGCCTTACCACGGGCCACATACATTGACCGCCCCCAGCAACATAGTCCAGCATCATAGGGCTATTTAATGGCTTCTAGGCTAGTGTTGTACTGATCCAATGGAGGAAACAACGCATCATTTGTTCTTCACTTACTATGCCGCTAAAAGGGTTTGGTCACATTTTCTGTCTCATGCAGGAATTGCGATGGAAGGGTTAACACTTCATCAAGCGATAATCAAGTGTTGGACTGTTGATGTTATACCAAGATTGTAGCCTATAATGCAAGCAGTACCATCCATTATTGTATGGGAGCTGTGGAAAAGAAGAAACAACTTTAAATATGGAGATGTAGTGACTGTAAGTAGGGTGATATACCAGGTGTCTTCGACGCTCCAATCTCGTATCAAATATAGGAAGCCTAGCCTATTTCATATACCACATAAATGGCCACCTCATTTATAGATTCAACTCTACCGCCTGAAATATGATCTTTATAAAAAGCAAAACATGTCAATCGCCTAGAAGTTGAATCTTTAGGTCTATGCTAGTTCATTGTGCAAAGTATTCGAACAATGAGCTTACAACCACACAAGTCTAAAAATATCATATGAACTCGCTCGCGTGATCAAAACACAAAAATAACATCTAGAATCATGAATTGGACTCCAAAACACATGAATTAAATCATGAAACACAAGAGCTTCTAGAAACACTTCCGCACGTCCGATTCCTATCAAATCAACTCGAAATGATGCAAATAGTACCCGTCGTGCGTGGTCATGCTTGACTTTTGATTCAAAGTAAAAAAGGCGT